>JNEY01000333.1:130627-153081 GCA_020875895.1 Aphelenchus avenae
TTTCGGCGCCGGCCGAAGGTCGGCGCCGAAAAAAATGCCTTGGTCCCCCATTTGGTGTTTTTCGGCAAGGTCGGATTTTTGCCCTTATAACCTTTTTAAACGCGTTTTTAGTATGTGCAACACTGTATTAGCCCGCCGCAGGCGCCGCCAGAGTGAATTTTTGGTCTATCTACCAGAAGATCATTGGAAAAGTTGACGCTCAAACAGTGATTTCAGACCATTTTTACCTAAAGTAGCCCGCCGCAGGCGACGCCAACGACATTTTTACTCTTAATTCGCAAAATTAATCGGAAATTTGAGCAAAAATTGTCAAAATATCACTATTTCCTGAAATTGAAAAATTTCCCTTGGTCCCGCCTAGCTACGCCCTTGATTCGAGCCATGCCCCATTCGTCTGCCGAAATCTGCGGATATCGTCTGAGCTGGCAATAAGCTGCTCTACGCAGGCTGGAGGACGAGCAGATGCTTAAGCATCTCAAAGGCGCTGTTCCAGCCCTCCACGTTCTGGAGGGCGGATCTGGTGAAATGTTTCGAGGGTTTCTACGAGTATGTCCAGCGAAACCAATATACCAGTACCGGTACAATGTTTTCAATGGATTCATTACGAGGACATGCTCTTCTTCAAGAACATCAACTAAACCACTTTAATTTGGCACTAACGACAGTATTTTTGCGATCATTCTTTGGGCAATAAAAGGTTCAAGCTTCCAAACTAGTCGGTTAAAAGATTCGGAAAATTGTCCAAATTTTGAAAACCGAATCCGAACCCGAATCCGAAGCAAAACGACCGATTTTCCGAATGCGATTCCGAATCCCCAGCCCTGGAATGGATGCCGAAAAGCAGATTTGTTGTTGGCCATTGTTTACACGGCGACTGCCAGCACTTTGCTATCTGCCAGCGATTATCCGACTCGTCGATTGCGTAAAAAGCGAGCTGAATGCAGAGTGTTATTCGGTTCACACCATAAAGAGTTATTATTTGTTTGCTCTCAGCGCATGACTGCTTTCATCGGCGTTCTACCTGATAAAGTTAGTCGACAACTGCGTAGCGAGATGCGCATTCAGCGGAAAAAGTGTTGGACACTGTGACGCATAACATCGCTTGAACTGTTCGAGAGCCGTCTGAGACGTTTAGGATGCGTCCCACTCTTCTTGCCCTTATCCTCAGCTTCGCGTCCCCCGGTTCTACTGAGGGTCTACCGCCAAATACGACGGTTCACGTCCCAACTACCACGTGGTATACCGAGTGCGGGCCTGTCAGGGAAGTTGGCTGGAAGCGCCAGATCACACTGAATGCTTCTGAGCACTGGAATCCACTCGCCATCTTCTTCTTCACGCACGAAGGCCACAATGACTCGAATGTATTAGGCGGCATTCAAGCGTTCTTCCAGCGGTATGCTGAGTGCCAGATTTCGAAGTAAGTTCACTTGTAATTAGCTTGAAGCCGTCTTTGGGTCGACCCACATGGTCTGGCGTGGGGGAATTTTCGGCCCAATTCTCGCCTGACCCGAAAAGCCTACGACGGCATGACAACGGTCGAGTTCCCTGCCTCTATAACTTTTCAGGATATGCCTCTATTGCTTTCCAAGAGGGTAACGGTTCATACCTTTGCAGCAGTATTGACATCATCCTACCTCGAAGAGATACGCGTGTTTCGTTCCAGTGCAATAACTGGTCGTGCGCTGCTCCAATCCTATCGCTACATGCAGACGAGCTTTATGTAAAGTGGTATGCCCAAGCTGTTGATCCTCCGAACATTCGTGGGCGACATACTTTTTAGGGGCGAATTTACACATTTATTGGCTAGAGCCGTCTCTCGAGTGAAACTGATTAACGATAGTACGCCGAGGAACCTACGCTCTGTGTACTTCTTCACGAATCTTGTCTGCGGCATCGGGATTAGTCGGCGTTACCCGGATTTTTGTCGATACCAAGCACCTCCTGACATAATAAGTATTTTGGGCAAAGGGCTACGGTTCAGATTGATCTGGCTCACGGTACCCTGACGCCATTTACGTTTAGTCAAAACATGTTTAGCTAATTGACAACCTTATCGACTGCGGGGACGGCGTAACGAGGAACGTGGTAAACGCGAAGATATTTCCCTACAACGAATCCCGGCAGTTCTCTGAAGCGTTGTCCGAGGACTGCAATAAATTGGCTGCGACAACAACCGCGCCGCTTGGTGCTTCAACGAAGAACTCCATCGGTGAGCCATCGAGTCGGTATCGTGCGTGAACGGTCTGTACCGGTCTATCCTAGGAAGAAGTCGGGCAAGCAGAATCTCAACCTGGAGGTTTGATAATGCTCGCGTTCTGAGCGCATGAAGCATAGCCGAGCCGAGGACAATTCTGTTTCGGAGCCATCACAAACTAGGGGACTCGTTGAACCGCGTCGGATGTCTTCTAGGCCATAACTAAGATAAACGGTCGGTAGTCGCCAAACAATCAATGTCAGTGTGTCCCGACTAGGGTTGAGGTCAGGTCAGGTTTTTTTTGCCCTGATGGCCTGACCTCGTGCCCTGAACCGTCTTTGGACTGACCTGCAGGCCATGCCCTGAAATTTTGACCTGACCTGATGCCCTGGACGACCTCGATTTTTTTGGCTTGACCCGACCTGCAGGACATACCCTTCACGTTTGCCCCGACCTGATGACCTGCCGTAGTAATCGAAAGCACTGATGCACACGATTTTATACCGCAATACGTAAGGCAAAAAATTGCATTAAAATCACCAATCAAGTGAAGTCAACGAAGAAGGTGGTAAAGGTCAAGGACGGCTTCGATTTTCTGCAAGATTTTCTGAATTGACCTGACCTACAGGGCATGCCCTGAAATTTTGACCTGACCTGATGCCCTGAATTCAACCTGGTCCTCAACCCTAGTCCCGATGAAATGTGCCTAGGTCTCACATACCTTATCCTTGGCATCGGTCTTATCGTGTTCTCTTTGGCAATCGTGATTGCATGCGGCTGCGTATACTGCATCTTCGTCCGGTCTAAGGATCATGCTCGGTTAGACGGTAGAGTTAGCCGTAACACGTTCGAACGCTTTTAGCCCTCCCGTGTATAATTACGCAACGCAGGAAGCAGCAAACGAGATTTTGAGGGACGTTCTATTCGAACAGGTACTCGGTTACGGAGCGTTCGCAACAATCTACAAAGGCCGTCTATCTGTTGGCAAGCATGCAAACGCCGACGACTCTGCGTCGTGCTCAGAGGTGGCAGTGAAAGTGTTGCGGAAACGAAGCACAGAAAATGAGTGGGAATCTGCGCTTCACATGAAATTCCAATTAACTCAACCTCTAGAAAATGCTTTTTGCGAGAAATTGCCGTGATGCAGCTTGTTGGAGGTCACAAGCACATAGCACGCTACATCGGTTCTGTAACGTTGGATCTGGGTCCTGCACTAATTGTGGAGTACTGCGAACTCGGGGATCTGCTTGGCTTCCTACGACAAACTTTGAAGCATGCGAAAACCGAAGTGTTTTCGGTAAAGCGAAGCAAAGTCAGCGTCGATAATTAGACAGTTATTAGCTGAGGGAACCGCTGCAGTCAGTAAGTGCAGGCGGGAGACTGATGTGCGTGGAGGATCTCTTACGAGCATGTTGGCAGATCAGCGATGGAATGGTGCAGTCCCTTCATGCGTCACACTCTCTAAGCATACTTTAGGTTTTCCTTAGCTCAAAGGGTTACATTCATCGTGATCTAGCTGCCCGAAACATACTTCTGACACGCAACATGACGGCGAAGGTCGCCGATTTTGGTCTGTGTCGTTCTTCTGGAGACGGGCCTTACTACGCCTACGAAACTACAAGCATGCCGATTCGATGGATGGCACCAGAATCGATTACGAGGGCAGAGTTCAGCGTCTACTCGGATGTGTAAGTCGCTTTCGAACGGTCTTAATAGGCGCCGATCGTTTAGTTGGTCGTACGGCGTACTAATGTACGAGGTCTTCTCCGGTGGTGAACGCCCGTACGACGAGCTTAAGCAAGAAGAATGCCTAGAGTTCCTGGTGTCCGGTTGTCGGCTGGAACAGCCCTCTCTATGCCCAGTAGACACGTAAACTGTAAACATGTCTGTATCGGACTCGATTAAACTTTGCAGGTATGCACTCATGACGGATTGTTGGAGCGAAGCGCCTGCGTCCAGGCCGTCATTCGAAGATGTTCGCGGCTTCTGGTCGAGGTGTCTAAAGCGAATTGCTAGTGGCTACGTGTATGCTATTCCGATGAACGGAGGCGGCCAATGAGCCCGCTTCGCGAGTTGTTATTTCATGACTTTTTGGCTTTATCAGTGTGTTTACATAGGTACACATTTTCGAAAGTCTTATCAGGCACAACACTTACGCCATTCGCACGCCAAAAAGCCCATTAAACCAGTCTGATCATTTGATGCAAGCCTATGACTTTTGCTCCGTCTGGCACGTTTTACGTACTGATCCACATAGCAAACATTGCCGAGACCTTCGCATCCATTTCAAGCAGTACGGCAGCTGCAACGTCGACGCCAGCGCTTTGGCAACCGGTGATAACGTTCATATTTGCTGCTGACGACACCGATGACGACGACATGCGAGGAATATCTCGGTATTTCGAGAGCTTTGCTGCTTGCGACTGGTCGCCGTAAGCCGGGATATGCATGCGAGCCATTTTGATATACTTAATGGTCCTAGTTTTGTCGACGTCATCTTACCTCGAAAAGATGTCAGACTGCCGCTTTCGTGTAACAGCACCGATTGCGGTCGCGAGAATTTTGTATTTTCTGCTCAAGACATCATCGTGCAACGGTCAGAAAAAGTGCCAAAAGGCTTTTGGCATCTTCAAAAACTTTAGGAACACCAGTTTCCATCTCGCTGCACGGCTTCTGGATCGTGTGAAATTTATCAACGCCAACACGCCAGTGCGAATACGTCATATCCACTTGCTAACCAATGTTCGATGCAACAACACTGAATATTATTACGATTTGAGCACCAAAAATTTGGGCGAATTGCTGGCAAATAACGTGACGTACGAAGTCCTGTGGCAAACGGTAGGTCGTTCCTGAATGCCGCGCTGAAGATTCTATTGCAACAAACACATTTGGAGGCTCAAGGCGAATCGTGACAAGGATACGCGTTTGCAGACGGAGAAGAACGTCGATCGGTGCAAGGTGGTAACTGCAGTGAACGGCATTGAGATGATCTTCTTCAACTCTACGGACGGGTTCAAGAATGCCGTGCCGAAGAACTGCGATGCAGCGAAACTGCCAAGACATCCATCGAGTTAGTACCAAGACACTTAGTACCAAAATGCTGAGAGGTTTTTGCATCAAAGGATTCAGTTCCTCCATGGGCCATTGCCTGCATCGTTTTTGTTGTCGCGTTAGCAATCTTAACTGGATGCTATGCGACGTATCACATTCGAGCGCGGAGACAGCCTAAAGGCTCTTTGAGCGAAGAGCAAGTGTCCGACGAGTAAGGTGGTAAACTTAGCCACCGATTATATCCCTGAACGCTTAGAAACAACGCGACTCTCGATCCGCTCTGTATCCGTGATGGCGAATTGACGATATCTTCAACCGAAATAATCGGAACAGGAGCTTTTGCAAACGTCCATTCGGGTCTGCTTTCTCGACCTCAGTGCAACGACACTGTTGCCGTTGCCGTAAAGATTGTTCGTCAGACGCATGACGATAGAGCGTGAGAAAGAAGAAATTACACGTATGTACGCACCAGACGTTTTAGCGACTGCGCTGTGCAAGAAGTTGAGCTACTGAGAAGCCTCGGTTTTCATCAACACATCGTCGGTCTATATGGTTACGTTAAGGCAACAAATGGTCTTCACCTGGTGTTAGAGCTATGCGAAAACGGGGACCTATTACATTATCTGAAGCATGCACATGAATCTTTAAAGGTATGCAGCCACCCGGTGTCGAGCTTTCCATCCAAAGATTTTACGTGTGGACAGGTTTTTACCAGAACGTGACCGTGGCGTTCCATTAGCCCTAAGCTCCAAACCATTGCATTCTAGCTTAGTTTATTACGTTGCAAATTCAGGACACACGTAGCTGCGCGAAGAATAGCGCTGAAGGTAGCAACTTCGAGTTATTATTACGCGTAGTATGGGAAATCAGCGACGGAATGGTGTTCCTCAGTTCCCGCAGATATATCCACCGAGACCTGGCAGCTCGTAACATTCTGCTTACCGCCGATATGACCGCAAAGATATCGGACTTCGGACTCTGCCGTTATACGGACGAAGACTTGTACACGGCAAAAAGTGAGAGTAAACTGCCTTGGAAGTGGATGGCGCCAGAATCGCTGAGAAACGTCGAGTTCAGCACGCAGTCCGATGTGTAAATTTTTAGTGTTCTTGGGTACTGAGTGCAGCAAGCAACTAGCTGCAAGCTCGCAACCACTCAATGTCCCCTCGCCAGATCGTCCTACCACCATTTCAGGTGGTCCTTTGGCATCTTGCTCTACGAAGTATTCTCTGCCGGAAGTGCCCCTTACCCGAACGTTGCCGACCAGCATGAACTGCTGACGTTGTTGGATTCGGGAAAGCGTCTTGCTCAGCCATCGCTTAGCTCAGACGATTTGCAAGTTTCTATTTTTCAATTCCGGTCCGACCATTGCTTCCATTAGGTACAATCTAATGCGGCTTTGCTGGCAGCAAGGGGCGAAGGACCGACCGACATTTTATGATGTACGCTCGAGGATCTCTTTAACACGTTCTCAAGAAGGAGCCGACCGCCTGAGCATCGGCAAAGGCTGAAACAGCAAGTGGTTTACCTGCGTTTGTTTGTTACCTAAGTTCAGTGCATGACTAAAATGGAATGCGACACAAAGATATCATCTAATACCAAATAACAGATATCAGAGATATGAGTATCATGCCTTTTGAAACGTTTGTGGCGTGTTTGCTCTGTGGGCGTGGAACTGAAATGCCAGAGTTTTAAGGAAAGGAGAAGTCCGGATCCGGCGTCTTTGTAATTAACCGGCAGCCGAGGTATGCAAGATGATATTCGATATTGCTTCTTTCTCGCAAAACTAAGCTTTGCGTTTGATTGCGCTCTCTCTACTAAACCGTTCGCGAATACGCGGCAAGCCCGCGTCATTGCTCCAAAAACTAGTTATTTTAGCAGACGAAGTCGCAGTCTGGGACTCTGGGAAGTCGTCCCTAAAGCACGAAACATTCGCATTAATAAGCGCTTGCAGAGGTTGTAATTAAGCATGCCACCTTTTGAAGGCGTTCTCTCGTGAGCATTAGCTAACAACGACTTTTGAATGGTACTGATTTGTGACTAGCTGTCGCTAAGCTTCTTGTTCTTCTTTCGAACAAGCAAGCTATGCCGCTGACTGCAATCCGGAAGTTTCTCAATGTCGTCACTTTCTTCCTCAGCATCACCGGCATCGTAAGTGACTGAAGCTACTGATCGAGTCATGGGTTGATATCCAGCGACATGGCTGGTGTCACATGGTATTACTAGGAAAAGTATATGTCCAGACATGGACGAGGGCTGTGTGTCCCCAGTCAGGAGCCGATTCGAACAATTAAAAACGATCCCGATTCCAAAATGAACGGTTTGTTGACGTCGATTCCCGCCAAGCCCTAACACGATTCCGATATGTACCCGTGGCGTCGTAGTTAGCCAAAAGCCTGGAAGCTCCATGTTTTACAACTAAACATATGTACGCGAAGCGGATAAAACAACGCATTGAAGAAGACTACTGACGGTGAACAATGGCTTCCAGAAATCACGTCGTTACTTTCAACCGCGCTTTCAGATAACGAACGGCGTGGTGATCGCTTCACTACGCTTCGATACCGACTACCTAAGGCGAGAATGCGGGCAGCACGTGAAGAGCATCCTCTACTTCGCTGTTTTCTCGGGTTAGCTCTTCTCTCTGAAAGGCGGTCTTGAAAGCCCTACTTTCAGTCATAAAACCATTCCACCACAGTCATAAATTCAGGTCTCTCCTCGCTGCCGTATATGGTGATCATCTTCATCAACGGCGCCAACCGATGCCCCCTCGTGAGCCTGATGTGGACGTCGGCTCTACGTGTCTTTACGATGCGCTTCGAAGCCACACAGTTGCTCGGGCTGGCCGTAGACCGAGCGTGCTCCACGATGATGCCAGTGACGTATGCGATGCGCGCGGTGGATGCGCACTAATCTCGTTACAGGTACAATCGCTACCTTCGAAAGCATACGTGCAAGATGTCGCTGGTGGCCGCCTTCGCGCTGTCGTGCTGCGACGCTCTTCTCCACCTGCTCAAGGTCGAGTGGTTCTACGAGTGGCATAACATCTGCTCCATTCGTAAGTTCCCTGACGACCCGACATGCGGTTGAGTAAGTAGAGTCAGCCGAGCAGACACCGTCTACCAACAGTTGAAACTTGGGAAAAGAATCGTCTGATTCAGCCGTTAAGCACATGCAAAGTGCATGCGTACGCACTTCAGCTAAGGTACAGCTCAGTACGTATGACAGCACGCATGCGTGCTTTTGCATGCGTTACCGCTTGGTACGAATGAGTGTACGCATGGATGCACACAGCTTAGCATGATGTACGCATTTTCTTCGTTGTGCCCAGTTCGCCGTTCTTTGCCGCATTATGCGGTACCGCTTGGTACTGATGCATGCATGCATGCCCAGCGCATCGCATGTTGCATGAATTTCCCTAAAATCAAGTTTTCCCCTGGTTGCCGTTTGGTAAGTTCAGTTCTAATTCTCTCACAGTTAATAATCCGAGAAACCCTCTGTCACTGTGGGGGTAATGCACCAAAAAATTTTGGCAGTCTCATCAGCGCTTTAGTTTATAGTGGTGACTGCGCGCAGGTATGTCCTAAGCCTGGCATGCTGCATCGTTCTTTCCAAAAAGTTAAATTTTCCCCTGGGTGCCATTCGAAGTCTTATTCGCACCGCTACCGTTCTTTGGGTACCGACGTACCCAAAGGTATAAAAAAATCTACACCCACATGCTAGCCAACATTTGAGAGTCCTGAATTGGCGTGTTGAAGGTACACTGCTCCACTTCAAAGGAGTGATGAAGAAAGGACTCATGTGGCCGGTCAAAGGACTTGTACCCCGCGAAGTCCGAGTGTGCATATTGCTAAAGCCCGATGCGCGAAACATGCATCTTATTATTTAAGTGTCTGCGTCTGGACCGCTCGCCCGGAAGTACTACATGTTCACGGTGGACTATGCGACGCTGACCGTCACAGCCGCGTGCACGCTCTTCTACATCTACGACACGCGGCAGTTCAATCTCATGGACAACAACACCAACGGGGGACTTGTAGGTTTCCTCGCATGGCGGCTCTTTAGGGCTACTGAGTGTTTAGGTCATCAAAATTTCGATCGCCCTCCTGTGCTCGTTTATGACGACGTACGGCCTCGTGAATGTCGTCACTCTGGCAAGGCGACTATTCTTCATCGACGTTGACCGTATCCTTGGCAACTACTCCGACACGATGCTCCAACTCAATCACGTAAGTCACGAGGCGTTCTTCGATGACATCGAAAAGGGTGTAATCATTGCGTACGCAACTGAACTTAAAGGGCAATAAGTGGCAGGCACGCGCATTATTCTGCGAGACTACGGACCATGGGTAGAGTAACCACGTTCCCAATTATCATGAATCGGTTAGACGGCCCAACCGTTCACATGTTCACAGAACTTTACGCAATTCTGTTCCAATTTCAGTACTTTAGTACAACATTAGACAAATAAAACTGAGCGCTCATTTGAAAACGGTTTGCGTGGAGCTTCCCCGCAGAAAGGATATCCAGGCCCTCCCCCGCAAAACCCACTATGTGTCCGCTACTACGATGGAAGAAGCCTATATTTGCTGAACAGCTGGGTTACAAAAAATGGCGTGGACATTCCGTTCTGGGCGTTAGGAGTCGCAGTATTCACACAAAAAGGTGTGTATACCCACGTTCTGAAGTATACCCACGTTCTGAAGTTGTGCCGTTCGTTCGCGTGCTTCGGCAGACTTCGGCTGATTGATAAACGCAGCATTACTTGGAACTGTAGGCCCATGAGTCCGTTTGACGCAAGCTGACTTAGGTCCTGCTCTTCGTCGTCATCTGGTACGTGGTGAAGCACGCGAAGCCGAAGCAGCTCCACTCGAGCAACGAGAACAGCACCGGCTCGGGTGCGCAGCTGGTCACGGCGTCGCCGAACGTCGTGGCCGGCAGCGCTCGCGGCAGTTCTTCCGCAAACGCCCGAAACCGAGCGAAGAATTCCGTCGGTGACGTGGGTCGCAACGGAGAACGCCAGGCGACCCCGGCGAACACGACCCATCGGCGGGCGGCAACCGAGAATACCGCGCTGTGAAGAGCATTGACTTCACCTGTACGATCGACGCACAATCAGCATGACACAAATTGATGGGCTGGATGCGCGACATTTCCGTCTCCATCGTCATTTCTGTCCCCGCAAACACAAGGGGCGCAAATGTCGCATCCCCGACAATTTCCATGTCTTTTCCTTTTTTCCGGTTTTCTAGTGGCACGCGGTGCGACACTCCCTTACATCCCAGACAGAGTTCGCGGGGACGGAAATGTCGCGCATGGGATCGGTTTATCGTGGTCAGTAAACTTGTGGCACATCTATGTAATGTTTCCCACAAAGTTAATGCAGGCAAGCTGGCATTGCAACGGTCTGCTGGTTTGCAGCCTCCGTTGAGCTTCGCTGAAAGCATTACCACTGACTACTTGTTGTCGTGTACAAATTGGCTATTCGGCTTCAACCTAGACGCGGGTTTGTGCGTATCTTTGTCTATGAAAAACAAACTCAAAGGATTATTTGATCATCCGGAATCGCTTTTCCGATGAAGTGGATTTCTGCGGGAGTGAAGTCAATGTCAACTTCGCTTCACTTTTTTCACTGAAGTATTTTCTCAGTTGCGGACTATTTTAGTCGCAAAAATATATTTGAGCATTGCAGCCGCTTTGAATATGTACTATTGATACAGGCCCGCAAATTTACGAAAGTGTCAACAAATCGGCATATCCTGCACCCTACCTGCCTACCCTACCTACCTGGTCCCTGCAGGACCGGAGTTACAACAAAATCAGTACAATGTCACACTAGAAACATGCCGTTTATTAGCCTGACACTTATCAAACATCACTCAGCAGCACACGAGCGGCGACGTGAGTGCACTTAATGTCCCAGAACAAGTCCTTGCACGGTCTTTGCCGCAATTGGATCTGAAATTCAGAGGATGTGACCAGGGTAGTGCATATTTACGACTTACTCTCGGAAAGCGCGGTCGTCAGAGGGAAGGTCGCCTTGAGCTCTTGCTTGACCGCGGGCGGCAGGGCCAAAAGGTTTTGCAGGTCCGTCTTCATGTGGGCTTGTACCTGAAATGATGAAAATCAGAGGAAATAGAGCGTACAAGCTAATTTTCGGAAATTATTTTGATTTACATTCAGTATCTTACGCTTTGAATGAACTGCTGCGCCTCAGGAATAAGATTGGCGAGGTGTGCTTTGATGGTGGCTACCACAAGTGCCGATTGCGAATTGCCGTATTCTAAATGATGAGCTTGTGGAAGCCAACTATAGTCGTCCAGTAGGGCCCGGATCGCATCAGGTAAGGGACGGGCCGAAAGATCCAAGTTTTTAGGAACGATGACAAGAGTCTGACGGTATCGGACTCCGTCTTAACCCTGCTCAGCGAAACCCTTGCGCCTTGTCACGGCTTATAAGAACATTTTAGCCATCAGTACTAGTTCAGCCCAGTTGGAGGACCAATTGGTCTTTGAGACTCCGTTAGCTCACCTTGACCGTTTGCGCAGTGTCCGCACGTCGCTCGACAGTGCTGTCCCATGAGCGGCAGGTAGATGGGATTGATGCAGTAGCCGATATTCACAGGGCAATTGCCAGCACTGTCGATACACTCGCCTAAAGTTCCATATTAAGAGTTCCAATTTATAAACTGATAAACTTCGAAAAATAAAACAAAGATTATACGGGAAAAGAGGAAACAACAGCGTAAAATTAAATTTCAGTCGCCAGCCTGCTACACTCACCATATGCTTCCTGTGTCAGCAGTGCCGACATGAGGACCACAATAGCAAGGCTGAGGGCGCGCACGGGAGGCATTGCCGCTTCGGAGCTGTTCACAGTACGATGAATGATGGCACAGACGTGTACGTCCTTTAGTAGCATAACAGTCGTGATCATTTTGTATCTGTCAGGGAACGCACACTGCAGCTGTACGATCAAATATTCCTCCGACTCCCTGGCGGCCGACACACCACGTTTCTGCTCTCGCTTCTTTCGATGTGCCCTCATTTTGTCACCAATCTAACAAGCACTCCGTCCCGTTTGCCCAGCTTACACCCACATGCTTCGTTATTCTATCAGTGCTAGGTGACCTCGCCGGTATGTCGACTCTCAGAGAGACAAGTGAACGGCGAAGCGTCCATGTGATCGAAATGTACTTTTGTGCCGGGGGTTGCAACGCTTGTAGCATGCATCAGGGACACATTATGTATCGCGTCCATGGTAGTCTAGCATTGCGCCCGGGTATAAAGGCGTCCCCGAAGCCAGAAAAGTCACTCATCACTCATCCATGGCGTCGAAGACCTTCATCGTCGGCTTCCTCCTGGCACTGGCCTCGTTCTATGGCGGCGCGACAGCCTTCGACATCTCCAGCATTCTTCCGCTGCTCTCGCAGATCACCGCAGGAAGTGAGTATTTCCGCATTCTTCAAAAGCTCCTTGTATTTCGTTGTTAGCCATGGACAAACTTACTCAGATTCTCCACGGCATCATGGGCCGAAGCTGACATACCCCAAGTATCTTAAAATTACGCTGCGAACGTCCAAAAGTTTTTTTGGCTAGCAAATGCGAGCTTTGTCTATGTAGGCGGGATGAAAAAGGATAATCGGTCTTTGTAGAAGACATGTTTTGTAATAAAAAATGGCATCTTGTTCGTGGTGTGTCCTTAGAAGCAAAGGTTCATCGGTGTAAACGTTTACCGATTTCAATGTTTTCTGCTGGTAACGTGCCCCTGTGCTTAGCCAACGGCGGTCCAAGCTACACGGACTTCGTAGCGCAGCTCTTCCCGCAAAAGATCGCCTCTCTGTCTCCGCCTGCAAGGCAGTATGTCGACACGGTCCTGAACAATCTGAAAGCGGACTTCGCCCGGTTCCAGGCGCTCAGCCCCGCTGCGAAGCAGAGCCTTCAGCAGCAGTTTCCCATTCCGGCTAAGGTCCTTCAAAGTATGTCCGATAAACTGGACGGAGCTAACATACTGTGGATTTAGGCCCAGGCATTCAGAAGATCGCTGCGCAGCTGCTGTCAGGATGAGGAAACCAGAAGCCTGGTGAAAACCCGTTGTGCCTGCATACATTTGTTTCCTAATCTGAATAAAGAGCACCCAAAGAATCAGGAATCAACGTTACTTAGCCGCCAAAATAGTTGGCACAAAAGGATGTAAGCACAAAGAATTAAAAGGACGAACAAACGCCTGCATGAACGTCTTGAACGCTTCTCGGTAGCGCTTGGTCAGGAAGATCATCAGCACCGTGTTTCCATTTGTCATGCCTACAGCCTACAGGCTGCTACGTCCATTTCCATGTGTACGTCACAACGATTCTTTACGCTCCCTAAGCGTTCACCTGGGCGTGCTAACGCGCCAACGATGAGCCTATTAGCTTGGTAACGATGGTTAACATGCGTTTATTGATAACTTTGACATTATGCTGCCACCATGTCGCTTAAGCAGCCTTCGCAGGCGGTTGGCTCGCCGAGTCGAGACACTTGGCCTCGCCCTTGGTCGTCTGCTCGATCCAGTCGCACAGGAAAGAGACCCGAGTGTAAGCGCCTAATCAGACGATGCGGCACGTTATTACTACCTGGTGACCCACCGATATCATATTGTCCCTCCGGGTCGTTCACCTGCTTTCCGGCAGAGGTCAGACCGAGCAGGAAGTTGCGCCCTTTCAGGTTCGACACAAGTGGTCCTCCGCTGTCACCCTTAAAAGTAGAGATACGACTGAATCTGTCTATTTTCCGTTTTCCGTAGGTTTTTAAGATCTGTTTCCATACTATAAAGAACCAATTTTCCCGCTGAGGCAAGTTGTTTTTAAAGAGAATGTCGCTCGTGAACGCTTGGTGACTTTTGCAATAGCGGAACTGACGCCTTGTCGAACCCTCTTAGGTCTATGTACAACGGTAGAAAAGAGACAAAGGGCACTTTCTCCTACATAGCCACCAGTGGAACAACAATACCTGCTCCGTTCCGGTGTTATAGCCGCCTGCGCAAATGTATACGCTCGAGTTGAACTTTGGGATCCCACCACTAAAACGGGAGTCAACTAAGAAAACTTTTTGGAACGTAATCTCACTCTGCACACATATCGCCCAGATAAAAGGCGACAGTGTTCCACTCGGCTACCGTCTTGTTGAGCTTGTACTCTAAAATGAGTAGTTTTCCGCCAAACGGGAAGGATTAAAAAAACGCGTACTCTCGACGGTGTTGTCATCGCCCCATCCGATGACGGTGGCCTCGGCACCCGCTTCCTCTTTGTAGACCTTCGGAAGGCAGACCCGACCGGTGACGTTGTTGAATTCGATCGGGCTTTCGAGCTAAAAATGTTCTCTAGAGGCTACCTGGGAAAATCCATTTTCATATGCGGCGCCAGGGCCGTGGGCAGGATTTCGGGATAGGGGGGTGGAGGTCGGGGACAGGGAGGTGGACCCTTAAAAGGGGTCAAAAGGGGGTCTAAATGGCCTAGGATCACTCAAATGTCCTCCCTCACCCTATCGGCGGCCGAAGGCCTCCGATAGGGGGCGGGGTGCCCCCCCCCCCCCCCGCTAAATACGGCCCTGTGCAGCGCTAACCTCCAAGATTCCGATGTCGGGCTGTGTCCAGGACGCCTTGTCCGGATTGTAATGCTTGTGTCGGTAAATGTTCTTGACGGCGACACCCGCGTCATCACGGCGATTTGGGCCTCCGAAGTACACCGTCGTGCTGAAACATGCAGGGTGCTATCTGCCCGCACCCACTTAGGGCTAGAAATGGCTAACAGCTAGAAATGGCTAAAGATCGGCATCTGTCAGCCGATCATACCGACCCCTCCCGTACCGTACTCCGTGCCGTACCAGACAGTAGTACGGTATGGCCGTAAGGGCTTACCAAAGCGGCAAAGGTCCTCGCTAAATGTTGGAAAATTGAAGCCGCACCCAGTGGCGTACTTTGGGGGTGGTAGCCGGGGAGCCCCCCCCCCCCCCCCCCCTCGCGAAGTGCCGCAGGCACGGCACGAGTAGAAAACTTTAGTAAATTTATGCTAATGCTCCACGTGCGACCCCCCTCTGACTCGATCGAAAGTACGCCACAGGGATGCGGGATGAAATTTGACTGACCGAGACCGAGACCGGGACCGAGACCAGACTCATGACCGAGACCGATACTTGAAACATTTTCGGCTTATCTTGGCCCGCCGCAGGCGACACCAACGAAATTTTGGGTGAAATTTAGAAAAAAAATAGTGAAAAATTCGTAGGTCGGCGCCTAGCGGCGGGCCTTTTCGACCTTTTCTCATGGCCGAAACCGAGACCGAGACAATGAGACCAACCGATGACCGAGACCAGACCCCCGAGAGTCTCGGTTTTCGAGACCGAGACTCGCTTCCCTGGTACGCCACTTGCCGTACCCGTAAGCCCTAATGGACTGACCCACCCTTACCGTGCTCGTACCGTATTCAGGACAGTACGTGGTACGGTACGGGTGTGGACCTTTTGAAAGGACGAAGATCTCCCTTGGAACTGAGGCCGGCCTTAGTACGTTCTTACTTGGCTCCCGGGTTAGCACAATGGCCTGCAGTCACGATGTGATGACGCGAAATGATGCTACCGGTGCAGAGGGCGCGTCGGTTATCGCCGTGCCGAAGAAACACGATCGCAGCGATAAAGGGCCATTCACCGTCCTTCACCGGCTTGCCGCTGACCACCTAGACCTTAGTGCATGAAGAGCCAAAATAAATTGCTTGAAAAGTAGTATATTCATAAAAGAATAGATATGTCATTAAATGAATTACACGATTGGACGTCGCCGAGTTCAAGCCGCAGTCATAGTCGTCGTCAGCTAAAGCAGACCGTAGGAAGCCGCAAAGGCATAGCACCAATGCAGCGCTAGCGAGCATCCCTTACGTTTGACGAATCGTTCAAATGGCTAACGCTATGAAGAAGGGTTTTTACGGAGGTTGACGTTCTTATTGCATACATATCTAATGCGCTTTTACAGTTTGATGGAACCGAAAAGACAAAAGCTTGACGGAGCGTAGGCGTCAAATTATAACCGAAGCCGCACTGGCGAACGCAAGAAGGTTTTGGTCGTACACAAGGCAACGTGGAAAAAAAACTTATTGCCAAGTTTACATTCTGACAACCTTGAGTCCTTTCCCGTAAGCAACTACACGCAGGTATTCAGAAATGTGCCTCATAAATAATGCATTCGGCTTTCTTCATCGACCATCACCTGAGACGAACCTCCTTGTAATTTGAGGCGAAAGTTACATCGATTATACGCGTACGGCAAACCTGGATTATCTCAAAGTCTTAGCGGAGTAACTTCACATTTTGCAAAACATTGCGGTACAGAGACGTATTCGATAGCGGTAAAGTGCGCCGTCAACCAAAGCACTGCAAACGCACATGACAAGATTCGGGCTGTTTCATTGCTAGGCACTTAATTAAAGTTCACATGGTTTTATGATGCCTAAATGTCATCGGTAGCTAGTACACCAATCGATATGTGTTGACAAAATGTCACACACGTGCAAGCTAGCGTTTCACGAAGCATCGTCGTGATTGGTCCCGGGTCTCCTTTGCATGTTCAAGCAGGCTGCTCAGATGAAATTCGGCCTGGGGGTCGCCGAAGTGGTCTGGGGGGGGGGGGACATAGTGCAAAATTTTCAGGAGGGGGGGGGGCAATTTTTCGGCGTGCATTTGCACGCATGCATGCACGAAACGTGCATTTCGCTAGCGCTTTCCGAAGGAAAGCATGCTTTTTAGCGCGCCGCAGGCGATACTAGCGAAATTATTGCTACGGGCATGAAATCCTTCACTGAAATTGCACATAAAAAGCTTAAGAACGGAAAGTCATTTCGTTTTTCCGTTGAAAATGGCCGTTTTCAGCCCGCCGCAGGCGACACCAACGATTTTTCGTGCAACAAAGTAATATCATTGTTACAAATTGCCTTTCATCGCGATAGATTGTCGAAGATTCTTGAGCTAATTTGGCGAAAATACATTGATCGTTTGCAATGGCCATTCAAAAACTAATGAGGTTGTAGAATTATACACGCAAATAGCCCGCCGCAGGCGCCGCCAGATCGATTTTTGGTCTGGTTTCGTCCTTAATTCAGGAATTCCGATATCAAGGTGTTCCCCGTTTGTAGCGACGCTCACCATCCAATGTTCAGTGACTGACAGCTGATGAATGCGGAATACGGAAGTCTTTCTCCTTAGCTGCCGAAGAGCTGAAACAAGAACTTCACGCTGCGAAACCGTCTATCATTCACTTGTTTTCGACATTCGTTTTAACGTTTTCGGGACTTCGCATGGTTGACGATGCAAATATCTGCGATGGCGTGGCAAAGCGTTTCGAGCCCCATTTACATAGTCGTCGGGCACGCTTGCGCACAGCTGTGCTGCTTCCGGAACGAGCGCTGGCACCCTAACTAAAGCACCAATTTGTTGAAAAAGCAGTAGGTAGTGCACCGCAAGGAGCAAGCTCACCCTCAGTTCCTGAATGCTGTAGACATCCACGTCTGACGGTAGCTGCTGCTGTCACAGCTGGAAGTTCTTCAATCTTCAGCCGTTCGTCGTCCTCTAGCTCTCTTAGCATACGTACCAGGTAGTGCGTAAGAGCGTCCATTGGCAATTCTAACGCTTCGAAGATCAGCGTAGTACGACCTTCCGCCACTTCGATGCCGTATCCCTTGTTCACCTGTCATATTCAGTTTTACCTTATGTAGGTCGAAATTTTGTGCGAACCGCACGGCTGGGTTGGATTGAACGGCATGTTTTTTCCGGAGCCGTTCCATTTTACACTCCGTAAAAAGGCATGGCAGAACGGGACGAGACGGCGCCGTACTCTAACACTTACCTTCTCGGAAGGCTTGACCACCAATAATCTATATGAGGTCGGCCGTCTCGGTACTGAAGTGGTCACGAACGCAACGAAAGCATCCGACTCTATCGTGTAGGGGCGCAAAGTACACGTACCGCGGCCATCGTTAGCAACCTCTAACAGCAAAAAATGCGTGCACACGCGGTTAACTCTTACGTCAATGCGAATACTGTCGAGGAAAGAGAAGCCAGATACGAGATCCATGCCGGTTTGCACAAAACCATCCAAAGCAATAACTGAGAATCTGACGGCTCCGGAAAGCGGCCTAAAGTCGACACACCGAAAAGGTCGTAACACAGCTTGGATAAAATAAACGAAAAGAGGTTTTCTGGCTTTTAACAAAGCAAAAAAAACAAAAAATAATAATTCCCAGTAAAAAAAGACAGAATAGAATGTATGTTTTATGTGTCGATATTTCTTCATACGAAACTCAGTTGTCGTGGTTGCTCAGAAAGAACATCAAAGCTGCGAATCTAGCTGTGACGCTCGAGATATCAATAGTGCTTAAGGGCAAGCCGCACTTCGTAGCCAAGACCGTCGAAGCGAGAAGAATGCGGTCCCGTCAATCGACAGCGCACAAATCATTGTGCTGTGGGATGATTGTGCTCTCGCGGAGTCATTTTTTGCGAGAAAGAAAAACATCACCCAATCGATTTCCGCATTTCCACGCCTTTCCCTGCTTGAAACGCATCTCGGAACAGGACAAAGATATGTATTTCAGCTCTATTAGGGATGGGCCAAACGTCAGATAAGTTTTCGGAACTCCGGAAGTTTCGAGCGTTTTTGGTTTCGGTAGATCGGACAAAGAATCGGTCGAAACTTTGGATTCGGATTTGGTACGTCTGAACGTCCGTGCTTTTCGAAATTCGAATCCGCTTCCATTTTATTTTCACTGACTGTTTGGTTCGAATTCCGGAATACCCTGTCCCTGGTCCATGTACCCAACTCTTTTCAGTTCCTTACAGATGCAATGCTAGACTCCACTCCAGAGCTGTCTTCAAGCCGCCATTCTCTGCTGTCTCTCAACATGCATTGTGGCATCGTATCATCAACGCCTGGAACAATCTTCCACTCACCACCGACCTGTGCAATAACGCGTCCTCATTTGCCAACTTTATCCGTTCTCTTGACCGTACTTCTATTCTTTCCGATCCAACGTTTCCTTATTACAATGTCTTGCACTGATTTGAACCCCCAACTCACATGGACTCATGTCCCTATGTTGGTGTACTTTTACTTGCTTTCGTCATGCCTACCTTGTGGATGTTGCGAAGCAATCAAATCAAATCAAATCAAACTCGCCGCCAACAGCGGAATGGCCGTTAAGCCAAGGATTCGAAACACTGTGCCCAACTGAATTCCCCACAGTGTTGCGACTGCCTTGCACTTGAGACATTTTTGGAGACACCTCTTACGTTGGTACTCAGTACTATCCACTTGGCGCTGGTTCCTGATAATTCTTGCCTCATCTGCCCACATTGCACGAACGCACCAGGCTTCTAGAGAGTCTGTGTTATTTGGAGCATCACTCTAGAAACGCTGACTTTAGAAAACGCCTGGTTCGACGACGGTGATTACCCTGGTTCTTGATAGACGAGTTTTCGGAAAGAGCTACCAGATTTTGCGCACTTATGAAGTCATGCGAGACGCTAATTATGACCTGAAACGTATTTATTACGTGCACTACAGCGTGAGAACATTACCAAAGTGTAACAAGGTCAGTGATGTCCTTCGAAATGTTATAAGCCGTCGGCATCGACTCGCACTTCTCCAAGAAAATCCGTTTTTCTCGTAGGACTCTCTCTCGAGCAACGGAAACATGCTGATTACTGAGACTTTAGCGTCACCTGCTCCCGATACATAGAAGAAGGCGTTCACTTCAAAGAACGTAGGTTGTATTGCATCAAAAAGGAAACCCTCTACGACGAAGTGAAAAAAATAGAGGTAGGCGATTATGTAGGCTCTGAAGACCTTCCCTGAAAGCGTGAAACTTCGGTACGCACTTACTTGTTTCAGGCGCATCGGCGCTGACGTGCAGTGAATGGTAAGGGTTCCTGGTCTCTTCCTCGATTTTCCTCTGTCTTCTACTGACATACGGACCCGGTTTTTTTGCCATCGAAAGGAGATTTTCCGAAGAATTGTCTGAAGAGACGTTTTATATTTTCTAGTCTAGCGTCAAGCGAGACGTTAGACGTACACTATCTTAATTTTAAACGTCTACAACGCTTTTAATTTGGCCAGAGAGAGCCTACTGGCAGACCACATCGCGCTCAAATCCTTCAAATTCCCGCATGCACGGTCCCACGCGCCATTGACTGCTTCCGCGATTCGAGGCCATGATTTCGAGGTTCACCGGCTCGGTTCATTATACATTGCGTGACTAGTGGGAAGAATGAACGTATTTGGCGCATTTGCCACTTTGGCTGTTTCGTGTGGTTTTTCTGTACCCATATTCTTTCGTGTTTTGATAGCGTGTATTCAGACTGATCGGGTTAAACGTTTTAAACCGCCTTAGGCTGTACCGTCGACGCTAACAGCCCGTTCTAGTTTCTCCCACGTTCTGCACCTCGCTGAACAATGTCAAACAGCTTCGACTTCCTTCTTCCGTCGCTAAACGACACGTATTCTGATGAAGCCATCGCAGCGTTCCGTCTCAAGATGCATGTCAACGCGTTCTTGACGATAGTATTCGACTCACTCGCTGTCTATTTAATTCTTTTCACAAGTGATCGCGCCATCGGGACGTACCGGTGGTTCCTTCTGAATATTGTGGTAAGTACGTTGCATTAGACGGAACATCTGTGTACCGAACTCCGTACGCAGTCGATCCTTTCCGTAGCGTACAGTACGGTGCGCAGTTCGGCGCGACGCGTACGTTATATGACCTGGCCAACGAGGACATGTTCTGTTTGAAAGTATTGGCGTATCACAGATCGTGCCGCGCCAGAACGCTTGTTTGCACGGCCTGGTACATATACCGAAGCCGTAAGAACTCCGTACCATGAAATACGGTTCAGAACAAAGTACGGTTCACCAGACTAAACTTAATTAACTTTAGGTCTCCTCGTTAGCCTACGACGTGTTTGTAACAGCTGGATTTATGCCGCTACCATTGGTGCCTGTTGCAGGCGTCTGCACGCTGGGAATGCTGCGAATGAAGGGCGACGTGCTCTTTGGTGTGTTTGTGCCGATGGTGAGTCGTGCACCTGCCCGTGTTGTGAGCAACAAGGAAAATGCCAAGGCCCAAAAGAGCAATTTTTTTCGACCTCATGCATCTGCGCCTAATGGGCTATGGCATGGAAGAAGATCCATGAAAATGGTAACCCCTACTAGTGCTTGGACAAAAACAAAAATGAAAACATCTGGCTTTCTATATCCGTATTAACTACAGCGCAGTTGTGTGTACGTAACAACGAACTTCATCCTACACAGTCATATTTGGTATCATTCGATAGCCCTTTGAAAGTTATGCGGGACTGGAAAATTTCAGCCAAATTGGTTGGCTAGAAGCAAGGTGTTGGCCGCTCAAAGTTTCAAAATTTTACCCCTGCTGACATGCGATAGCGAGCGCTACGCAAGCATGCGAGTAGCGGGTAGGAAGAAGAAATTCTGCCAAATCAAGCCGTACGCGGGCTTTCAAGCATGGAGAATCCTAAACTAGCACCACTTCAAAGTGAGGCCTCTAGGGTTGGGCGGGAGGGGTAGGGGTTATGCTTCCGTGTGATAGCGAGCGCTATGCAAGCATACTAAATTAACAACGTTGCCAAAACGTACGATATTTTCCGTATTCTTCATGCACGAAAGCCGTACGCTATTGGGGGCAGATTCGGACAGAAACAGATGTTCCGACCTTCCGAACCGCTGTGCGTCTGGGGTCTAGCGGGCCCGCTATTGAATGCGCCCCAAAGCGGACAAGAAAGGCACAGTTTATCCAACTTGTGCTCTGGTGGTTCTTCGTGCGTGGATCACGAAGCTTGGGAAGCATGCATGCAGTAGCGCTACAACTCCCGAATACAAGTTATCTACCGTTAGCTACAGTTTAAGTAATCACCGATAGCGGCGCCGGCTGCGCGTAGCGCAGCCCACCCGCTAGTTTGTTATAAAATAACAACAAAAAGCGCAAATCAGAAAAAAAAAACAAAAAACGGTTTAATCCTGCCAGAGCAAACTGGGGCCACACGACGTCAAGTTTGTAAAATTCTTCTTGTCCGCCCTATCGAATAACCACCCGCGAGGTTCAGATGTGCGTCGTCCAGTTACTTGCGTGTTGCGGTATGTCCGCCTTGCTCGCAGTGATCTATCGCCTCGCAGC
>JNEY01000334.1:0-13298 GCA_020875895.1 Aphelenchus avenae
TCCCGAAGGTGGAAGTGTTCCCTGTTAGCGATTCGCCGTTCATTCGCGCAGAGGAGGGAGAAGCCGAGAAGCGCATCGACGAAAAGCCTCTGCCTTCAAATCATTTGGAGGTAAGTCGTAGCGGGCGACTTATCGCAGTGTGGTGGCCGGAGACTTCGCGTCTATTAAACCTTAAAGGACCCAGGGACGGGTGGCGGTCCGTGGAAGCGTTCCGTGAAAGTGGCTCCAGGGTGCGATCCGTGATTTCACGAAAACGTTGCGATCCGTGAATTGTGACACCAGTTGCGATCCGTGAAAATTGGAAATTCGTACTATCCGGGAATTCAGTTCGTGAAAACGGTCTGAACAACCTAAGAATAAGCCTGAGCCAAATATGAACGACCTAAGCCTAAGAGTGCCGGCGATAGCGCGCCGCGTAGGCGTAGGCTAGTCCTAAGCCGGCGTAGGCTAGTCCTAAGCCGGTGCAGGCCCGCCCTAAGCCTTGTCTAGCGGGTTTTCATGGATCGAATCCTCGGACTTAGGTTGAGGTTCCGATCCGTGAATTCACGAATCGCAACCAGGGGCCGTTTTCACGGAACGCATTCACGGACCGCAATTTTACCAGGACCCAGGCCTAACCTGCTGAAGCAATTCTTAATTGCAAGTCTACATTTCCAAAACTGTAATTTTCAGGATGCTGACGAAGTATACGACTCTGCGGACGCCATGGAAATCACTGACTTGGTAAGGACTGAAGGGCGACCACACAATCTCAGACTTATTGTCTTACAGAGCCTAGAAGAGATTCAGCGTTTACCGGAGACTCACCAGCTGTGCAAGGCTGTCAAGCGAAGGCTGCTGGACAAGTTCAAGCATGCTGCGAAAATGGAGATGATTAAGAAGGTAAGGTGACTGCGACTACTTCACTGAGCTACGCAGTTCCAGAAGCCATCCACTGCTGACTTCGCGACGGCAACGCATATGGCGGAAGGGTTGGGATCGAGCGGTACTGACGACGCACAGCTCTCAAGCGGCGACACATCAGAGCAAGCCCAGACGGTGCAAACAGGGGTCGAGAAGCTTCGCAGTGCGCTTGCTGACGCCAACCATGCAAAGCTGGTGCATCACGCACAGAATGTGCAGCTACATTTGCTTCCAAGGTACACGCCAAATGTCCACTGCCAATGCGAAGGGATCGACATACTCCCTCCCCATCCACATTCCGTTCATGCCCGTAAAGCAACTATGACTCTCCAGCTGGTCCATAAAGCCGTAATGGCCATAACCCCGTTCGTGAAGCCCTATTGTAGGGTTACGGTATACTTAGACGCCCGTACCGTACCGTACTTCGTACCGTATTCTACGGTACGGGATACGATACGGCGCAGGTCCAGTCCGGGTTTCGATCCCGTACCATACTGGGGTAGTACGGAATGCGGTACGGCATCGTTCTCAAGCTAAGAGTGCACTAGTACGGACCGTAGTACGACTTTAATACGGGCCGTGCCGTACTCCGCGCCGTACTCTACGGTACGGGGGCTCACTACGTTACGGAGTGCGGTACGGGCGGAGGGCGTCAGTAGACGGGGTGGCGCGTCTAAGTCTAGGTTACGGGTAGCGTTATTACCAACAAGCAAGTAACCGCAGATCCCTGCACCAGTGGGCTGGCAGCTTATGCAAGCAATTTCAGCCAGACGGCGGTCGCAGAGAATGAGCAGGGGAAGACCCGACTACAACTAGAGAAGAGAAGGCTCGAAACCGAGAAGAGTGCGTTACGTCTCCAGCCGGAGTCCTACAATTCCCTGGCGACGGAACAAGCACAACGGGCGGCAACGGCGGAGGAGAAGGACCAGAACGAGCAGTCGGAGAATGCCAAGCTTCACGAAACGCTTGCCGCCAAGGAGCGTGCTAATCTGGCCCAGGGAGAACAAATCAATCTACTTGAGTCCAATCTGCGTGACACGTAGGCTACCACTCTTCTTTCATAGCAAGTGACTGCGATCCCTTCTAGGCAGGCAAGAGCGCATTGTAGCGATCACGACTGCAATCAGCTACGGGCGGTCAACGAAGGACTGGTAGAGGAGAACGCGAATCTCCGTCGCAGAATCGCGGAGCTGGAAGCCAGCATCAGTTCCTGGTATACCTACCATGAATCCCATTTTCTCATGCCGCTGATCATTTAGCGGCGCTGGTAAACGGCAAGCGACCGAAGAATGCGACGGAGTTAATGCGAAGCGAGGCAGGACTGAAGTAAGTTGACTCATCAAACTCCGCGTTAGAATGAAGATAGGTTTTTGTGACACCAAACAATTGTTTTTTACATCAACATCTCGCTGTGGTCCGTAGTGCTCTACGGCCGTAGTAGCCGTAGCCGTAATGTACGGCTACGGTAAGGGTGTAACTCGGTACAGGCCGTAGAAACCCGCAGAGAAAGACAGGGCGGACCCTCACCCATTTCGGGACGACCAATGGATACCAAATAGAAAAATGTTAAATGGACAAGGGAAGAGCTAGAGCTAAAAACGTTTGGTTTCAGAGAGGCAAGACATCTACGGACATTCAGCACCTGCTACAAAGCGTCCTCTTATCTGACCGGACGATGCGCGAGGGGTTCTTCAAGAACTTTCTGCTCGGCCATGAGCTCATCTTCAAACACCTCGTAGACGCGCCCTTGCGTGAGACTCGCGAATCCTTCGCGCGTCTTCTCTGCCACTTTCTGCAGGAGGCACGCGAGGACGACCTATCCACGGTGGACCTGTCGAGCATGTCCGACGAGATGTTTTGCCGCGACGATCGCACAATAACCGACTCTGTGCTGCGTCTGCTCAGTTGTGTGCCTCGTAACCACTTCAACGACTTTTTGCGTCAACCGAAGCAGTTCTTCGACCTCGTCATGAGCTGGGTGGAGGAATCGGTGGATAATGTAAGCACACGGACACTGCAAAGCTGAAAGACACCTTTTCAGAGGAAGAGATTCATCAACGTGGGCGGACTCCGCGTGCTTTTGACGCTGATCGGACGCGACGACCCTCGGACACGCAGTGTCTGCTCCGAGTTCCCGGTCATCTTCGACATCATCTACTTGCTGCTTAGCGCCTGCTGGATTGAACCGGAAGAGGAGGCTTCCACCAGCGCGGATACGGTGATCGAATCGCAAAAGGCGTCCGTCTTCGCCCCAGTGGATGTCCACGAATGGATCACAGAAGCACAGAACGTGCAGCATCTCATCCAACTGCTCCTCGAGCATGCGAAGCAGGACTCGACGGTTCGAAGCTTTGTCTGGCTGCTTTGTTACGACAACATGCTCAACACGACGAGGGTCCTCGCGCACCTCCATTTCGATGTAAGCCTCGTGTTTTTAATAAAGTTAGAGAGGGAACCGTACAAAAGGCTGCTGGGATAGACTTTATCAGATGGGTGAATGGAAGGCGTGACCCTTGGGTGTTCATAGGGAAGGCACCTCCCAGTAATAGTAACTCGAGTGAGTCTACCATTATTTAGGACACGTAAAATGCTGTGGGAGAGTCGGCATTCGTCACCAATTTTGTCGAACTTTGTTTTATGAAATGTTGGTCGATTTTTTGCCCATTTTGTGCAAAACTTCACAAAATTTTCTTAAACTTTCGGCTTAACCTTATGCTTAGGCTTATATTTTGGACCCCCTTAGTAATAGAAAATCTCCTTCTAGTAGACCCCCCTTCTACTAGTAGCCCTCCCCCTCCCGTAACCCCTTAGTAATATACCCCCCACGGGGTTCTGTTAGAAGAAAGAAAGTACTTAATTGATCTCGAGGGAATGCAGTTTGAAGACGTTATTAATCAATAATTAAATCTTCTTAGCGGATCCGAATGAGCAACCAACGGGTGCAGCGCAACTTCTTGCAAGCATTCCGCGGGCTGATGAAACTCTCGGACGGCCATCAGCCACAGCGCATCCTGTTGGGCGTGCTCGGCGACGACCGCATCAAGGGCTTCATCAAGGTCCTTCTTGGAATGCGCAACCGATATAAGCAACCGCACAAGGCCATGCAGCTACTCGACGAATTCACGCTATTGTACGAGGACGAAGATGACATGCAGAGGGTGCTCTCGAGGGACATCGATTTCGCAACGTCGTTCCTCGAAATGACCGAGTGGCTCTCACGGCAAGTGGATGCCAAGGTACCGCTTCGCGTTTGTCGAACGTGTGGTTGACACTGAAGGATTTAGAGTCAGCGAGGCCTTAGCTCTCGCTTCAAAAACAGGACGGCCGCCGACAGAGAAAGAGCCACCGAGATCCTCGATAGGTGCAAATTTATCTGCTACGAAATGCGAATCTCAGGAGCGTTACGGATAGTGAAGGTACGACGAGCTAGTAACAAGCAACTAGTCCTTGCTTTCAGAAGCCTATCTATGTCACGTGCACGGACACGGAGGAGGACGAAGGAGTCTAGATGGAGGACGGTCCTCGACATAGAAAAGGCCATCGAGTTCTTTTGTGTTAGATGCAATTGTTCTGCGATCACTTGCGCTCTTATCGCTAAAATGCTTCTGTGCTCTCACTCTTAAATGTTTTGTTGAATTAAACGAGTCTCTTTAATCCTCCTCCTGACCATTGCTAGTGATCACTCAGTGGTTACCGCCCCTCCCAAGGCTCATGTAGGGGTTTTCCGTCGGTGCCGTCGATGTGGCCCGTTACACAAATATTGATTGCATTCACTTCGGAGCGTCTCACTATGGCTCAATGATCCGTATTCAAAATACCCCAGAAGCAGTGGGTTGACCGCGCACCATGGGCCAGCGCCGCTAACGGGGTATAGACGGGTGCCGACCAGCACGGCTGGGACCGAACTTCGGATTCGGATTGGGAAATTCGTACATTTTCCGAAGTTCGGAAAAGGCGGAAATTTTAACCGTTTTAGTGAAAATATATTTTGACCTTCGGATGCGGATTCGGATTCGGTTCGCATTTCAAAAGCGTCCAGCCCTGGCACCTAGCGGCGGGCCGAAAATAGGTACCTGAAATACCTGAATTTGGCGCTAAAACCTGAAACCTGAATTCAGGTGCAGCCTTCCCGTCTAGTGTATTGCTTGCATTGTCTTTTCTTCGTAATGATGGAAGCGAACAACTTACGTCCGAAAGCATAAGTCCTTCAGACGGCAGCGAATAAGTCTTCACGCCAGTCTTAATGGTCGACCACCCTTCTGCTTATTAGGCCTTGTCCACTAGGATGGCGTAGACTAGGCAACGTATGAATAAGATACATGGCGTCGGAATAGTTTTACTAACTAGTCTTTTTTGAATGGATGGCCTAACGAGTGTTCTTCGCTGACTGCTGTTCGACGTCAACGCAACGCTAATTAGCGGAAAAGGGCCCTGCTAGAAGCCAGAACTGGTCGGCTCGCCGAGAGACGCTAGTCAACGGTCCCTGCAAACTACGATTGCTAGCGGCTCATGATTTTTTTTTGAATGCTCACTCAATGTTGTTTTTGCATTAGCACTCAATTGGCGTGACTAAAAAGGTCATGTTGTTTTGGACGAGGCGCAAGCCAGAATCAGCCGAAATTGGGCAAACATTGTGTACGAATGACGGTTACTGGCTAAGCACTTAAAACGCTCTAGTCAGCTATAAAAGTTAGGCGCATAATCTGCCTACTTCAGAGCTTGGGTCGAAATGGCACCATCCTTTGTTTGTTCCAGAACTAGCTAGCTATATGTGGCGGATCGGCGAAGAGAACGACTCGTACAGCCATCCGAAGAGGTCATGATCTTCCACACACCGGTGAGTGGCCGTATCAACGCCTGACACTCCGTTTTCTTGAATTGTTTGAAAAAAGAAATATTCTGCGCAACACCACCACGATGCGGAGCGTTGCCGTAACGTGGACTGTGGTGTACGCCACGTTTTCCCCATTGATATCGTCTTCTCTGCGCACAAAACGGGCCCTCTTCGATGGTGGAGCAGCTGTTTCGCCCCAGGCGTCGAGGAAGTGCACTATCGCGATAAGATAGACGCCGGAGAAGTCGAAGTCACCGTGCAGACGCGTCATCTAAGCGAGCTGAATCAACCCCATCGGTCGGACCGAGTGCTTGGTCTCGCCCAAACGGAGCTCGCGTGGAACGCTTTGGCTAGCATTATGGCTAAGCAGTACGGCACCTACCCGACGTCTCAGGAGTTGGACCAGTTCATGGACCTCATCCGAGGTAAGTCATCTATGTAGTCTGCGACTTACGCCCGCTTCCAGCGGCCGCTTAGGGCGGAGTCGTTTGCATTGTTGCGTCGGTGGATGAAAGTGAAATAAAGTGAGGGAAGGTCGAAGGGAGTCGGACGGGCGCGGGCCGCTGCGCCGGTCGTGTCCTCCGGCGACTGGACGCTGGACCTCGGACATCGTATTCAGAGTGCGAAGTCAGGCCTTTGGCCGTAGGGATCCGACGGGGACTTTGAGGACTTGTCGGGCTCGGATGGACGGGGTTCGCGGGGTTCAAAGCTAGGGTTTTGCGGGACTTGACTTACCTAAAAACCCCTAGATCAAGTCTACAAAAATTGCAGGACGGTCACTTGCCTGGCTTTTATCTTGATCGCTTGCGGTGTTTTTGATACACAAAGAAGGGACATAGTTTTTTTCCAAAATAGGAGAGCAAGGTTAGGGATGTATGGCAGCAGAGGTTAGTAAGACCGATAGCGAAAGCTTAAACCTTTTCGGACAAACACGGCGCTAAATAGCTTCAGAATTCAGAAGGTCCAAAACGACCAAAGCCGGCAAGATATCCTTCACGCTAAGGCACACTGTGTGTGACCACCAAAAGGTTTTCGCTTTCCCGTTTTCGGTGTCTGATACCATTCGATAGCCCGAAAGATGTTGAACCCAACCATGCAGCTTCATTTAACGTCTAATAAAGTGTTATCCCGTCACAACTCGTGCTCACATGGTATAGCGTGGGCGCTATCGCATGCGACAAATTATGCGCTGTGAATGGGGAAATACCAAATTTGGTCTTGGGTAGTGTAGTACTTGGCGAATCGAGAAAAGTGAGTCCCTTTTTTGCACTAGGCCATCAAGAAAGGGGGGATCGTGGGTCTCCTGCTGACATGACGTAGTGAGATTGCTGCAGCATCGCATCGCGCCGCATAGCGGGCAAGAAAAAGGTGCCAACGAGATTGTATGTATCTCAGCCTCGAAAAAGATTAACTTTGGTGTCAAGCGTTAGAGCTTAGTGTCAAAGAATTTTAAATGGCTTGACCCATTGACCCATATTAGACAGCAATTTTAGAGCGTCTACAACCCGACAATGACAAGATGGTCGTCTACCGCAAGGTGTTCTCGCACTTGATGTTCGACCGCGTCTATTCCGAGGAACTGCGTACCAATGGACTGGAACCTTACGAAGTTAGCTCCCCGCTACCTGCGATTCCTGCGGGTCTTAGTGACGCGGCCCGAGAGCAGTGGATAGCCGACTTCGACACCCTGGTCGCTCACGCCTTGAAGGTCAATCAACCAAAAACGCTTAATACTTCAGCAGTCACAGCTGCAACCGTCAAGGACCTCCGTCGGATGGCGCCTCCGTCGGAATTGCGGTCGGCTTCACAGTCGTCGCAAGCAATCGCCAACGAACTCGTGCAGAAGTTGTACGCCACCATGGAGAAGCTGGCCGTCGAAAGCGTTAAGTCGAAGAATGTGCGCCTGGGTGACAAGCTTCCGACTTCCCCACCCGAGAAATCATCATCCGCGCACAATGTGTCCACTATAGTGCATGGACACACCGCCAACCGTGAGCTTTACGCCGCTAACAAGAAGTTGGCCGCTGAGAACGCGTCGATGAAGGCAAAGTTGGAGCGAACGACGAACACTTTGAACAAACTGACGTCCAAAATCGTGGCGAAGACTCAGAGAGCTTGGCGCTGGGACGGGGATACCGAGCAGCGCCTTGAATGCTGCTGTCGCCGCACTTCTGGATCTCTCTGTGAAGTCTCCGTCGGCCGATGGTGAGTTCTCGCCGAGAGCTTACTAGTGTAGTTCCAATAAGGTAAAGGGGTGGGGCCTTGGTGAAGAACTTTTTAATTGGTGAAGATTTAAGCTAAAATCGGTCTAAAATAGTTACTACAGGCTAAATATGCCATTGTTAACGTTATTTTACCCCCCCCCCCACACCCCTATTCCCGACTTACACCCCCTATTCTGAAGCCCTGCCTACGACCCTGGGCGGCTTCTGGCAACATTCTACTAGCTTCAGCGTCAACTTACAGAACAAAAATCGGAAGCTGACAATTCCGAGATCGTCTTGCTCACCAGCCAGCTGCAAAAGCTAGACCAGTCCATCGAGCTGCTGCAGAAGCAACTTATCGAACTGCGAGAGGAACTGACCGCTGCACGAAAGCAGAAGAAAAAGGACGCAAAGACGTCGAAGGGCAAACATATCTGAACTCTCGCACTGTCCACCTATTACGACTGCACTTTTGACTTGCTTAGGTTTTTCTCCATCGTCAAGCTTATAGAATGTTTCTGTCATAAAATCTGAGAAAATCTTTTTGTTGCGGGCTTAAAGCAGTTAGAGAGGCTTGGAATAAGCAAGCCTAACTACGCTACCAACTGGGACAATTGTTGCTTAGGGGTATGAGAATAAGTGGTGCAAATGGTCAGCTCTAGAAATACATCAGTTCTATACTCGACTTTCTTCCCATTGAGAGATGGTTACACAGAAGGTTAACGGAGCGTCCAGAAAGTCCGTGACGTGAATAGGGGAGGGTGGGGGTCTCCTACCGGCGTGACGCGGGCATGACATGGGAGAGGAGGGGAGGGTATGACATCAAACTAAATACTAGATAAAATGGTCCGTCGACCGACGAATCTTTCACTTTAATTGGGAAATTCTCGACTAAAATTTCGCTGGTATCGCCAACGCAACAACCGACGGTAACTGTACGAGGGAGAACAGGCAATGCAAAACGCGCTCTCGAAGGACAACGACTTCGCAACGGCGTTCGTCGAGATGACCGAGTGGCTCTCACGCCAAGTGGATCCCGGGGTACCGCTTCGTGTTTCTCGAACGTGTGGTTGACACTGAAGCATTTAGGATCAGCAAGGACTGAGCTATCGGTTCGACGACGACGACAATATGATCGTTGACAAAGAACAGGCCGTCGCGGTCCTCGATAGATGCAAGTTGACCACATGCGAATCGCAGGAGCGTTACAGCTCAAGCAGGTACGACCGGCTCGACCCCACAGGAGTAGTAGATCAAGCTACGTGTTCTTGCTTTCAGGAGCCAACTGAAGTCTCGGTCACGGAGAAGGACGAAAGGGTGTAGTTGGACGACGTCGCAGGTGCAAACTGATCTGACACCACTTGCGCTCGTACCGCTAAATTCTTGTGTGCTCTCACCCTTAAATATTTTGCGAAGGTTTTCCTGCATTAAAGGAGTCTCGTTCCTCCTCTGCCTTCACCCATGGTAGTGCTCACTCACTCGTTATTCCCAACCCTCCCCAAGGCTCGCGCAGGTGCTCTCCGTCGGCGTCGCTTCAACATGTATTTATTGCATTCACTGCGGAGCGTCTCGCTATTCGACTGACGTAGCAGTAGGTATGTTTGCTCGCCCAAAAATCCGTATACGACTTACCGCGGAACTAGCGGCCTGACCGCATGGCCACCTCCGCTAGCGGGTAAAGAGGAGAGCAGCCGGGCCCTGTAGAATTGTTTGATTGCACCATACACGGACTGTAGCGAAGACCCGTACGAAAAAAATTGGCGCCATGATTCGCGTAGGGAGTCATGATTCTGACTCCCTACGCATAAAACCCTAGGGCCCGACGTTCGAGATGCCTCTTTCCAACGCATAAACTGTGCTCATGAAGGTTCATTATGACAAAGCAATCATTTGCTTCCTCTGAGCTGCATGTGGGTTTGTGAAGCTTCCTGGGATTAATGATTCGTGAACGACGCGAAAAGATTGAGCTATAACGGCAAAATTTAACAAAAAAATGTTGTCCCCGTGAGCACGAGCAAGGGGGCAGCACGGAGCACTCATAGCGAATGCAATCTGAACGTACACGCTGTACCCAACATGTTCCAAAGCACTTCACATCGCGAAAGTCATTGCTTTCCATGCGGATGGAACGACTAAGAATGAAACACGCAATAACTTGGGCGATCGACCGAAACCGGTCAGACCACTCACTTAGCACTCGTTTTTTATATGTGTTTATTAGGCTGCATGGAACACGTGGTAGCATGATTACAAAGAACTCCGACTGCTATGAGAGCTGCTGGTAGGTGACGCTACGGCGACTGGTCCAGGGCCATGGCTTCGTTCATGCGGGCGGAGACGTCGTCCAGCTCCTTGCTGTCGTCCTGCACGCTACCGTCTGAAATCGAAGCTAATGTATTTACGAAAAAAAAGGAATAGCAGGCAGCGTTTGGTCGAAAATTTTTCGTCCCCATTCTACTCACTATTGGACCCCCTCTACTCCTTATGAAAAGGACTAATGAAAAGAGTACCAGCCTTCTATACCCGTATGGGATTGTATTGTATTGTATTTATTTACGTGTAAGACACGTGACAATGAAAGCAATAAACGAAAAGAACATACAGAACGACATGTCTAGAAGGAACAAGATAAGATAATTAGAGTCAAGTGACGTGTAGCGTAGTACAGCGAGCTAAGTCATAAGTTTCAATGGCGCTGTGGAAACCTGCAACGGTGGTTAAGGCACGAATATTTTCTGGGAGATTGCTGTAGGTTCGTGAAACTCTGACAAAGAAGGACCCAGTTCGAGCCGAAGTACGCGCCCTAGGATGCCGTATTGTAGGTTTGTTACCCCTAACACTTAGGTAGTAAGAAATGGAGTCTGTCTGAATTCTTACTTTCTCATGGATGAATTTATGGAACAAGACCAGATCGGCAATGAGTCTTCTTTGTTCAAGCGTGGACATATTAAGCAGAGAATAGCGGTCCAAGAAGGGGAGGTCACGGAGCGACTGGGATGTTCTTGCTAGGATAAGTTTGGAGGCTCGTCGCTGGATACTCTCGATGTCAAGGGTTAGAGGGCCGCTGACTGGGTTGTACACCGGTGAAGCATAGTCAAGAATGGGCCGTACATAGACATTAAACAGTTTGGTTAGAAGGTGAAGGTCACGGGAGGCTACCGCTTTCATTAAACAGAAAAGCGTCGGGAAGCGGTCTTAACAATGCACTAGATGAGCTCCTTAAAGAGAATATCCCTTGACATGTCAACACCGAGATCTCTAACAGGCTCAGTAGCCGGAGGAATGATGACGATTTGAAATTAACGAACGTGACGAGGCTTGCGGAAGTCCTTATCGGATTTCTGGCTGTGTATTTGGATAGCTAACTGAATCGCGACAGAAATCGCTCCATCCGGATGAAAAAAAACAGACGAAACGATTTTTAAATCCGCGCCGTTCTGCTTAGCCCTAGAAGCGTCGCCGACCGACTTACCGGCAATGACGGCGATCTCATTCATCGCCGTGTCGAATTCGATTTCTTTGCGGCCCAACAGCGTGGTCAGTCGCTTCTTCTTCGTTTGATTCGAGGTAGACTCGAGCTTCTCCTGGATCGAGAGGCGCTCCTCGAGTGCGGCCAGGGCTCGACTGGCAATGGGGGCGACGCGGTGCGGGTCCTTGAGCCTGGCCTGCTCTACCAAGGCCGCAACTTCCTCCTTCGGGACGCGCAACCATCCGCCGGCTAAAGCGTCCATTTCAACAGTGATCTATTTGGCACAAAGTTATATGCATAGTTCTTAAAAAAATTTCCACCAACTTCCCCCCCCCCCTACGAGCTTCCCGTCGTTAATGTGTCGCTAGAACTAGAAGTGTTCACGATACCTACTGCTCCTGCTGCTAACTTACTGCTAGCAGTGCGGAGCATAAGGTCCTTCATTTTTGCAAACTCGGCCTTCTTGTTCTCCAGTTCCTTGGCCAGGCGCTTCTTCTCGGCGGGCTTTGCGGTCGGGAGCCTCTCCATGATAGCTTCCTTCTCCTTCAAGGTCGTGGCTAAGCGTTTGCATAGGTCGATCTGGCGTTGCGGGTTTTCCTGAAAGCTCTTCAGCATCGGAGCGAGGACGGCGTTCATGTGCGGGCCATCGGCTAAAATAGGAATTTCAGACGGCACACTCCGCAGCATGAAGGCGTACTGGTATAGCCGGTTTCGCCGGTCTTGACGTTCCAAGTCATCGTGACCGGTGCCGCGGTGCAGTCTGCTTCGTCACAGTGCGGGTTGGAGCAACCGCTCGATTTGATCGTCATCACTCCCGTCTCCGGATCGAAGATTTGCTCGATGGTCTGTCCGTCGATTCGCTTCGTCATGTATTTTACTCCATCCGCTAAAGTCTTTCTCGTCTCAAGCCTTGGCAGTCTTAAAGGGGCAGGGGTACTTACCTACCCTCCGGCCCTACCTACTATTACACCAACGACAGGCTTAAACGCGCCGGGAACAAAACGGAAAAACGCGTTCCTATGTGTTGAAACCCCCCGAAATCAGGCCCCGACCATCCAAGAGTCTAGAGCTACACGTGGGCACTAACCTTGACGCTGTGCAGAAGCCTCCTCCACGACTGGCTGCGAAGAAGCGCTCGGCTGGACGTGCTGTGCACGTTGCTCCTTGAGCTTCGCTTCGACGAGGCGAAGTCTCGCAAGAAGTTGATCCGGCGAGAAGGGAATGGCCGTCGCCTCGATGGTAGTGGCCGGATGCTTGATCGGAATGAGGTCCTAAAAACGTAGATCATAGATCGTTGAGCGGAGCTATAGTGCTTACGTTTAGTGGATTTTTTTGCGTACATTTTTTTTGCGTACGGCTTATTTGCGTCCCTTCTTTTTGCGTCCGTTTTATTTGCGTCCGCTTTTTTGCGTACATTTTTTTTGCGTACGTTTTATTTGCGTACATTTTTTTCCGCGCCCGGTTTTTTTGCGTACATTTATTTATACGTCCGGTTTTTTTGCGTCCGGCTCATTTGCGTACATTTTAGCACATCAAACTAAACGGATCCCGCTGTTTTTTTTTAGTAAAAGTCGTTTTAGTAAATCCATGAAAAAGCTGGTTTTAGTAAATTTTCGCGGTTTTTTGTGCACTGTTATGCGCAGTGTGTTGTGTCTCCCGTAGTGATTCTCCCCGTTGTAGAAGTCCGTCTTGATGAGGCCACTGTTGAGCCGCCAGTCAAATATGTATTAATACTTTTCAGTGCTGCAAGCGTTATTGTGCAGCAAGTGGATGGCGGCTGCTATAGCAATTCTCCCCTTTGTGGAACCCCCGCCTGAAAAGTGCACAAGTGGACACCCAGACATCTCATGCCCACCCCGAAGGGCGGATTCCAAAAATTGATTGCGGC
>JNEY01000334.1:13496-23881 GCA_020875895.1 Aphelenchus avenae
ATGTAATGGGCCGTGGTCCGTCTTTTCGATACAATTCATTTGGCAATATTGACGCCGATCTGTGAAAAAATCACGGTGTAGTCGATGCTTCATATCAAACCTAAGTTTTACAGGCAAGTCGACTATTGTGGTCTATACGGCTCAATCGCATACTGACTGGCGCTAGTCACTGGCCCACTGCCCACTCAATAATCTGCACATACTTAAGTCGCTCTTCGCACCGTCAAGCATTTCAATGCCGAGCCTAAAAAGCAGGCTTACCTCCATGTGGAGCTCGCGCAGCGGTGGGTAGCCCTTTACCGTCTTGGTTTGGAGCTTGGTCGTTTGGGTGGATGTTTCGGATGCCGGGAACGTGCTCAAGCAGCTGCCGCTGATGTCGGTGCGGAACGAAGTTGGCCTAAAGTCCTCAATAAACCATAATAAACGTGTGCGCGGGGTGTAACTTACGTCAAAGGAGCGTCCTGAGAGGCGCCGAGTTCCTGAAGTTGACGAATCCACGCGGCCATATCGTCTAGCGTAGCGTCCCTGGCGCCGGGTCCGAGCGACGCCATCGTTTCACGCACCAGCGGGTCGTTGGGCAAGTTTGCTTGCATGTTCTAAAGACACAGTGCAATCAGCAAGTGTTGTAGGCCTTGCTAAGCAATGCCGCGGAACTGACGCGCAAGAGTCATCATTAATACGCTTATAACAAACCGATACCTAATGGGCTTTTGGATAAGACATTAATCCGGAAAAGCGTCTCAGGTAAGCGGAAACTATTTCCTCCTTTGGACAATTCCGAAAGATTAAAAAGAACTCCCGTGAGCCACTGCAGGCAACTTCGTTTTCGAAGAGCTTAACTTCGAGTTAAGTACAACTGCCGCAATGACTGCCAAGTTCAGCAGCCGCAGAGCAAAGGTAAGGGTAAGTAGTGCTCAAAGTTCAGCGAAAACCCAAGATTCCCTGCAAGTCAATGTCGTCGTCAAAGTCGTACAAGCGATAGTTACATCCACGAATGAACTTGGAACACGACGTGCTTCTCTAATCAAAGTCGTACGCGAAGGTTCAAAACCGTCGATCAGCAGGTCATCTGACTGGTTGTTCACAGAATGCGCGCACCCAGTTTCCCGGCCAAACGTCGTAATCGTTCTATGCTTTGAATGCCACCGGGTAGCCTTGAGGCATGAGATAGATGCGCGTAAGAGGACGAAGTCAGCAATAATTGCAATAGAGTGCTTAAGCAGATTTTACAGAGCAGATGGCCCGTCAGGACAGTTTTCCCGGGAACATTATGTGTGTATGTGTATAGTACAAGCCATTGTTGATTGGCAGAGACATTACTAAGAAAGGTTTGCTTGTTTACATCAACAAAGGTTTCTGCCTCTGCCGGTCATTATAGCCAGACCAGACGTTTTTTTGCGTTGAGTACGAAACTCCACTGTTTTTTTAAGTACATTGCAGCAATCAAATACTTTCTGCAATGCGCCCACATCGTGCTGATGAGCAATCACGTATACATAGGCGTCCGTATTCCTTACCGTACCGTAATGCGTACCGTATTGTACGGTACGGCACAGTTCCAATACTGTTTTCCGAACCGTACCGTACTGGCGCAGTACGAAGTATGGTACGCCATCATTCTCTGGTTAAAAATTCGGATCGCACCGTTCTCCGTACCGTACTCTGCGGTACGAAGTACGGTACGGGCTGAAAATGACCACAGTGCGCCACTTCCGTGCCACTGACCAAGCACTTGTGAGCTCAGCATGGAGCCTGCCTAAGTAATGGCTAGTGTCTACATGCGTTTTACGCGTACGAGAAAGTATACTTAGACGGCCGTACCGTAATACGGGCCGTACCGTACTGCGTACCGTATTTTACGCTACGGAGTGCGGTACGGGGGGTCGTGACCAGTACGGAGTACGGTACGGCATGGTTTTCTGGCTAAAAATACACTAGTACAGCAGTACGGTACGGCCATTATACGGCCGTACCGTATCCGTACCGTACTCTACGGTACGGAGTTCGGTACGGGGGGTGTCGCGTCTAAGTATACGAGAAACTCCACTTCTGACTCAGGCATTAGGTGCAGAAAACTATGCAAACGCATGATTTTTTCCGGGAAACTTTGCTTAGAAGCCCTTAGCAAGAGAAGGACAACAATTCCCGATCCATATCTGTCGAACGGTCCCACCTGGTCTAAGTCCAGAGGCTCGGTTCGGCGGCTTAAATGCGGTAGCATCTGCTTCTGCCTTTGCCAACGCGCATGACATGTTTGGCGCGGTCCGTGGTCCGTGCTGACATGGGACTCAGCAGGGATGGGACCGAAACCGGGTCTCGGTCTCGGAAAACCGAGAGTCTCGGACCGTTTTGGTGGTCTCGGTCTCGTTTCGGTCGAAAAACCGAGACTAAACCGAGGCTTTGGGATTACGTCGCTAGGCACCGCTCAGCGAAAGTTTCTAGCAAGTATGACAATTTATGACCAGCATTTTACTGGCGTCGTCTGCGGCGGGCCTACTTTTATGGCTAGCTACATGATAGATGTCAACCAAGTACTTTGTACGGCTACCATCCTACCACTGCCTAATACGGACCAAAATCGAATTTGTGGAAGTCTCGGTCTCGGTTTTCCGAGAGTCTCGGGCATCGGACCACCCTCGGACGTGCTGTCACGGGACTCAGTAAGATAGCGTTCTACATACACAGAGGTCAAGGACTAGCCGGTAAAGCGCGCAATCCGGGAATTTATCGACGGTGTTCGTAAGCGGTGTTCCTGTCGGCAATCAGTCCGTGCCTGATTAATCCCCGTCTTGCTTGACCATCCACAGCAGCTGTGGCAGCATCTTGCTCAGGAGGAGCGTGAGTGAGTCAGCGTCGCTTTCGGTCGCTGAGAAGCCAGCCAGCGGGCGGGAAGAAAGCGATCGATTTGTGCACCGCTGTCCTTGGCGGCCTGACTCATTCCGTGAAAGCTGCGATCACCGGACAGCTCTCCCATGTTATACACCGCATATTTTATGCCCTGGACTCTTCTTCTTCTCATTTAGTGCCGAAATGATGCGTACGCATCCCGCTGTTTGCACTTTTTCCAGTTCTCGCCTTCTTGCTGTGTTTTCCAGTTCACCCCTCGCTAGACTCGAAGTTCTTTTGTTTTCAGTTGCAGCAACTCTCACCCAATGTCGCGTCAAACTCGAGAGGTAAGCTGAAGGGGAGGGACCCGTATAAGCCCTATGATGTTACAGCTACGACTGAGTTTTAGAACCGTAAAGCACCACCGATCGACAGCTGGGAAGATGAGTTGAACGGCGTATTGAGAGACCCAGCCCGTTCTACGAAGTTCAGTCAAGAGTCCGTTCAAATCTACATCCGACTGCAACCAGTCAGAGCTGTCGACGGTATCTACGCAAAGGTTTCGCTGCAATGTCCTCTGGTAAGCATCAACAACGTCGTCCGCGATGCATACGATTTGCTTTAGGGCCGTGGATCACGCATCGAAATTCCCGTCCGCAGCCAGAACTGCGAGCACTTGCAATGCTTCGACCTCGCCACCTACCTGAAGATGCACGATCGGGAACTTCTCGCCGTGAAGCGGCACGGCACGACACTTCTTCACGTGGACGCAAGCGTCGAGAATAAGTTCATCTCGTGGGACTGCCCCATTTGCAAGAAACAAGCGGCAGTGCGCGACCTGCATGTTGATGGGTAAGCTTGCCGTTGCTAAGCCGCTACTAGCAAGCAGACAGCAGATTCTGGCTAAGGTTTAAATCTGACGCTAGACTTTTCTTTGCGCCTCTGCGGAGAAATTATTCCACACGGTGGAAAGCAAAACTATACGCAAGAGTCCTTTTCTAAGCTAAGAAATTGGCGAAATTCAGGAGTTTACCTAAGTTAATTTATGGCCTTCAGGCAGGAGAAAGTACGGATAAGGGGATAGGTTAAAGATCGGGAACCGTAACTCCCCCGTACTGGCCGTACTGCGGTACGACAGTACGGTACCCCTACCTCAGTACGGCAGCACGGTAGGACGTGAGTCTCTACGGCGATTGATGGTGGTGGCGCGTGGTTTAAAGCTTTACCGAATTTTTTTAGCTACTTCGACTCCCTTCTACAAGAGTACAAAGACCCGCAAACCGTCGAGGAAGTGGTGATCGCTTCCGACGGATCGCATCGTTCCATAGTGCGACCGAAGGTGGAAGTGTTCCCCGTCAGTGAGTCACCATTCATCCAGGCAAACGACGGAGAAACCCAGGCGCAAGCTGACGAAAAGCCTCTGGTTCCTCATCAACTGGTAAGTCCTTTGGCGGTAAGCCCCAGAGGGCTCCTTAACTAGGCCGGAAGGCGGGAGACGACGTGTCTCATGTGACCTTGAACAGCTAGAAGTTTCAGAACACCGACGAAGAAGACGTTTCAGTTAACGCCATGGAGATTACTGACCTGGTAAGGGATAAAAGATGCCCACTTAATCTGACGATTTACTTTCTTACAGACCCTAGAACAGATTCGACGCCTTCCGGAGACCCACCAGCTCTGCAAGGAAGTCAAGCGGAGACTGCTGAAGAACTTTAAGCATATGGAGAAGAAGCAGGCAATGAAAGAGGTAAGGTTTATGGGACTCGCTCGTTAGGCTTATGCATCTTAAGAAGCCATCCGACGCTGCGTCGACAACGACCACGCTAGCGGCAGAAAGCTTAGGCTCCAGCGGTACCGACGACGCACAGTTACCAAGTGGCGGCGCCGAGGACACACAACTATCACACGCCGACGACGCACCGCTATCAAGCGGCGACGCTCCTGGTGCAGAGCTGACACGCAGCAGCGCCGACGACACGCAGCTGCCAAGCAACGGCGCCTGTGACAAACAGCTGTCAAGCGGCGAAGCGGCAGGGCAGGCTCAGACGTCACAAACAGAGGTCGAGCGACTTCGCAGAGCGCTTGCCGACGCGGAACATGCCGAGTTGGTGCTTCACGCAGAGCACAACCGGCTCCAAGCCAAATTACTTGCCAGGTGCGCGTAGGGTCTCAGTGTTTCAGTACTCGACTGGGCTCTTATGTAAGGAATTTCAGCCAGAAGACAGTACAAGCGAACGAGCAAAACGAGGCCCAGCTTCGCCAAAAGAAACGGAGTCTCGAAACGGAGAACACGATGCTGCGTATCAAGCTCGCGTCTAAGACTGCTCTGGCAGCGAGACGAGCACAGCATACGGCACAAGCGGAGGAGAAGGCCCAGAAGATTCAGTCGGAGTATGACAAGGTTCAGGAAACGCTTGCGGACAAGGAGCGTACTAACATGGCGCAGAGCGGACAAATCACACGGCTAGAATCGAGTTTGCGTGACACGTAGGCTAGCTGCTTTTGTGTAAAGTGACAATGTCGGTTCCAGGCAGGCACGAGCTGATTCGACTGAACGCGAGTGGAGTCAGCTACGCGTGGTAAACGAAGGACTACTTTCCGAGAACGCGAATCTTCGGCGCAGAAACGCGGAGCTGGAAGCCGTCGCCAGTTCCAGGTAGACAGACCGCTGAATCTTTCGTTCTATTAAGCAAATGCCCATTTAGCCGTACTCGTAAGCGTCAAGCGACCGGCAAAGACGGTGGTGTTAGTTCGAAGCGAGGCAAAATTTACGTAAGTCGACACTCAAGGTTTGCATGTATCCGGCATACGATCCATACCTGGAAACTTCTCGAAAACTTGCGGAAACTCCTCGAAACATATGTTTCGTGTCCTTAAATTTCGTTTTGGTGGTTATCCTTACGTCTATGTCTAAGTCTATGGAACTTAGGACGGCGGGCAACTACGGTGCATAAGCAATATCGACGAGAACGCGAATGAAGAAGGCGGTGTCGCAAAAAGCTTCGGTCCACCAGGCGTCAGCGCGGCACCGAAGCCGAGTTCACGCCTCCAGGAGTTGCTGCAGATGTACAAAGCTGCCGTCTTCGCGCCACTGAACAACATCACTGGGCGCACAGCGCGACGCTGTCATGTCAAGGACAACCAACAAGAAGGCTTGGCGCCGGTTGAAGCGGTCGAGGAGACTGCAGCACAACCAGTAAGTAGTACCGTAGGACCGGAACTAGGTTTACAAATCATTAGCGTACGTTGGGTACCAGGAATATCCCCTCAAAACTTGGCAAAAGGTTTGGATGTTCCGAACGAGGCATTGCCAGAACCTGAACGAAGAGACCTTCACCTTAATTCTCTAGATCACCGACCTTCGTTTAGCCCACAAGATCTCACGTGGGTCCCGCTGACGAACGTTACGTGGTGCTGCGTCGGCCGCCGCCTGATACGCTAAAGAGCGTCGTGAAGCATCGAGATGACGTCAGCGATCGTCATCGCCAGGTAGGGTATCTTTGCGACGCCAAGTAATCAGCGCATTGAGGCGAAGCGAATCGTGATGGAACAGAAAACGCAGGTAAACGAGTACAACCGGGACTACACCGCCCATGTGCCGCTGCGGGACAACGAGCTCCGACCCAATGACATTCCGGTACACAACTAGGCAGGCGTGTGGATGCATTCGCTAACTCTCATCGTTTCAGTTCTCCCATTCCGGCTTTCGGAACCCATTCGGCATTCGAAACTCGATGCTACAGTTTCCAGTCAATCGTCGTTTCACTGTAAGGCACCGTCGACTTTCTTGTAGGCGGAGAGGTAGGCTTTTAGAAGGAAGTGTCGTTCGAACCCGAAAATGCGGAAGACCTGTCGCACGCCGTCTTCTCACTGCCCTGCAGCGACAATCGTGTCCCGGGCCGAAGGGTACGTTGACGGGGTGCATACAGAGGTTCCGTGAGAGATCTGCTCTCTTTATATCTCTTTAACACCTTGACATTTATTCTGCGATTGGGTGGAGGTTATAACCTTCAAGGGCTGTGCATAAATTTGCTTTCGGACGACAAAGGCCTTGTGGATTTTGGTGAAAAATGACTAAAATCGGATTTATCTATTTCCGTTTTTTAGCTCTTAACGAGCTGTCTTACTCCGTTTTAGAACGGTTTTTTAAGCTCTCAAGGTTTCTGCTTTTTGTGGTCACGTGATCATGACCGTACCCCCTGGGGTTATTGCTATTTTCTTTGCACAACTCTTCGATTTAGCGCTGGCAACCGGACAAGTCGGTCCAGACAGCTGAAGGCGAATGTGCGGATGGAGATCGGCAAGACGGTCGCTCACTTCCAACAAACGCAGTTTTTCGGCGGCATGCAGCACTGGCTCATAACGGACATGCTGCTGAAGGGCCTCGACGAAACGGTGGTAAACGACAGGAGCACTCTCATCACGCGCATCGAGTTTCCGCAGCTGCCTATGTAAGCCGTCTATTCTTTGCCGAAAAGACGTCGTTTTCGAAATCGCTGTCGAAAATACGCTGCTTTTAGCTGGATCACGGATGGACTGCGTGCACTGCAGAAAGTAGCGGCGGACATCACGCTGACCCACGTGTTCCTCTGCCTGGGATTCGACCTCCGCTTCTGTTACTCCGGTCCGACCGACACGATCGTGGGGATGGTCGTTGGCGAGATCGAACGCATCATCGAATGGTATTTGACTTCGCGAACTAAACTAAGCGATCGGTACCCGTACCGCAACACGGCTCGATTTTTCATTACTGGTTTGCGGAAACAGGGACTTTACCACGCATTATTGCCTCACAAGCCTAAAAATTGCTCCTAGCTATTTTTAGCTAGGAGCCTGCGGCGGGCTATTTGTTGGCTGAAATGGTTAAAATTTAGACAAAGCTTTCCAACAGAAGCACGTACTTCAAAGCCATTAAAGGAGCAAAAATCCGTCAACTGGAAAAGTACCATAGGGGGGACCAAGGCATTTTTTCGGCGCCGGCCAATGGCCGGCGCCGAAAAAAAAGGTAAGGGTCCCCCTTACCATGCGCGCCCCCCTTGGCTGAATCCTAGATACGCCACTGGGGGAGGGGGTGGAAACGCGTGTTTTATTATGGTTATACAATTTCTGCTTTTTAACTGGAGAGTAGGTCATTAGTTTTTCCGGAACGGCAAGTCGTAGGCCGGACCCTAAACGTACTCGCACGTCCGACTTTAGGTGGAAAAAGTCGCTCGTGGGGAGGGACGTGAGTCGCGTCCGCGAAGCATCGACCGCCGACGTCTCCATTCCGTGCAAGATCGAACTTCCGCGTTTCGTCCTCTTCACCATTCCCGAGGTAACTAGCAGATATGCTCATCCCTTATAAGCGTGTTCACGCGTTTACAGGTCGGCGACTGGAATAAGGGATGGAGGAGCGTCAACGAAAACTACCGCAAGTGGGCGGCCGACTACAATCGGTGCGTTGTACGTTGAGGCCATTACAGCCAAATGGGAAAGCTTTAGACGCCATCCGGCGCTTGTGGACACCGTCGAGATCCTCGACTGGGCGAACATGTGCGAGGACAAATGGGGCGAAAAAGGCCAGCATCGCAGTACGTTCGAGGAACGCGTCAAGCTGCTCATGGAGCATTGCAACTCGGAGTATGGCATGCTGCTCGAGCGGAATAACGTCGACCTGGTACAGTTCCGCCGACAGCTTCGATGAATGGGCGGAGATGGCGGCGGAGGCGGAGGACTTGGGGCACTATTAACGCCTCAACCGAACTGATTATGATAACCATGATTGCGCTATAAGCTATTTTTCTTTGTTGATGCGTTTGTTATTGTTGTTGGTTTGAAATTAAACTTGGCCTTAAAAGAGCAAGGTGTAGTATTGGGATGCTCATCGGGCCTTTATGGCGAATGAGCAAGACTGACTAGCGTGTACTGGGGCATCAGTTCCTAGGTGCTACACTCTTATTACCAGGGCTGGGACCCGGCCTCGGTCTCGGTTTTCCGAGACTCGGTCCATTTTGGTGGTCTCGGTTGAAAACCCGAGACTTAGAGATAGCGCCGCTAGGCGCCACTCAGTGAAAATTTTTCACTAAATGGCCATTTTTTTCACAAAAATTTTGTTTGCGCCGCCTGCGGCGGGCATTTTTAACGACTACCTTACATATTGTTGGTGATGCAAGCTATTCCTAGCGTTATGACCCTACCGCTCCTACTACGAACCATACTAAAATTTGTTGAAGTCTTGGTCTCGGTTTTCCGAGACTCTCGGTCCATTTTGGAGGTCTCGGTCTCGGTCTCGGTTTGATTTTCAGAAATGCCCAGCCCTGCTTATTACCCGCTACGCTTTGCAATAGCGCTTTAGAACGAATGATTTCCACTCGAGTGTGAGTTGCTGCGTGTAGAGCAAGAGACCTTGTCAGCAAAGAATATGCTCCGGCGGTAGGGGCATAGTCTTAGTATGTTTTCAACACATGCATGTTTAAAGGTTGGACCTGCACGATTCCTCGGGAGCTGAATTTGCTAATAGCACAAAGTTCTATGCTCCGTTCGTCGTAGCAGGCCAGCCTTGATCACTGCGGAATTTCTTCCGTAATCTTTAGAAGCATCTAATGTTAGCCTCATGTTAGCCTCTAGGCCAAGCATGTGGTTTCATTTGCTAATACTCGATGGTTTCATGATAAGGCCATTTGACGCAGGGCTGTCTTCTGTATGCTGCGCGCAAAGTAGATGGACGTTTCGCGCAGAGCAGCTTCTGCAACTTAAAGTCAAGTAAAGTAGCATACTTAAAATAAGCATTCTTAGGTGCACCGTACATGGTTTTGGTAAGGGACGGTAGCATAATCCAAGGCCTCTACATCGAACTTTTGACTGGAAAGCGTTCCACCAGCGGTGCCGTTATGGTCGCTTGGCTTGGACCGAAAAGTGCACTGAGAAAAGCGTCAGCTGAACCCCAGTAATGACAAAGTAGAACGGGGCAACTCCTTTCGGAATGAGCTAAACTAGAAGATGAACTGTGTCGTGTTCGTCTTTTCAAACGCATGGGGATTTGTTCTCAAGATGAAGCCGTTCGATCCTGCTATCCCGCCGTTCTGTTCTGAAGACACGTGCGGGCTACAGGTCAATTCGGGAAATGCTAATTCGGGAAATGCTAATTCGGGAAAACTAATTGGGGAAATGCTAATTCGGGAAATGCCAATTCGGGAAATGCCTATTCGGGAAATGCTAATTCGGGAAAACTAATTCGGGATATGCCAATTCGGGAAAAACACTATGAAAGTTGGTAAGCCTCTGTGATTACCCTGGAATTAAGTGTTAAGCAACTAAGCCTGAAGCAAATCAGAACAGGAACCTCAGCCAAAGCTATAAGATACGAAGAAACGCTTAGAAGCCGTGGGCTGGCCTATGCTGAACCTACTCCCACTTCGGGCAGACAATGCGTGCATGGAAGCCTGCTTACGTTGGTTGTATTCGTTAACTTATCGACTTCTAGAACCAGGGAGAGCTCTAGAACCGGGGGTTAACGCTCTGAAATCGAGGGACTAAGCTCTAGACTTAAAGGAACTAAGCTCTAGAGCGCTGGCTAATCT
>JNEY01000334.1:29105-67007 GCA_020875895.1 Aphelenchus avenae
TCAACGTCGAGATAAGTGATTAGAGATCAGTGTCCTACGCTGTTCACTCACGTCATTTTTGTCCCATTTCGTGTGCTTTCCCATCGAACGCTATGTGACTCTGTCGAGGCATCACGTGTGAATGGTGCGGTCACAAAGCGTCAAGCAGACGCTGAAGAGTTTAATGAGAATTACGCTGCGTATAGATCTGTTCTCAGCGCATAAAAATCTTTCACTCTTGAGGTCCTTCATTGTGTCGAACTCAAGTTGCGTATTCGTCTCAAGATTTCCGCGCACGTTACTTCACTACGCTATTTACCTGGTCCCATCAAATTGTTTTGGCGTTGCACTATGGACCAACAATTCACCAATTCGGATTCGGTTTCGTTTAATGTGGCCAGTGCCGATCAAGAAACGTAAGTGGTTCAAGCATTAGACCGCGCCGAAGAAAAAGACGGTGATGTTGTAGCATCCCGGAAATTGAAGTTCTTCGCGAAGAGCTCCGTGCATGTGATGACACTATCGTCGGACTGCAGGCAAACGTGGAAGACGTGAAACAGGAGAGCCGGATGCTGAAGGATCAGCTCATGAAGCTCGTGGACCGCCTGCAGCATCTCGCAGTCGACGAAAAACAGGCTTTGCAGGTTAGCAATTGCATCGGTTTCATGCCCTTAGAGCCCCCACCCCTATGTTACATTTTAAGTTCATGCCTCAAAAGCAGTCGCTTTTAGGTCGACGAGCGTGCTGCCCTGTCTGCCGAAATCAGCGAAGCACTGGCATTGCTACAGATTCTCGGACATAATAAGTACGCGCCAGTAGAGTTTACTTGCAATGGCCACATGAGAGTTTCATCGCTTTAGAACCCCACGCCGCGTCAAGTTGCCGTTCGACAACCTGAAGGACATCCTCAGCTACCTGAATCGCTTCGAACTGGATCGTTGTGAGCTCTCATGTCAACGGCTGCGTGCAGCTGTCGCCGCACTGCCATCCGGCGAGAACTTACGCGACGTAGGCTCACTGCGCATTGAAGTGATCACCCGTGAAGAGTGGGTAAGAGTGACATTTCCAGAGCTAGCGGCTGGTTGTGATTCTCCGGCCGGCGTCGCTATCGGAATTACTTGTAACGAGCATATACAACTGTTTTTAAACAAACTCTTATTCATTTGGGTACTTGCAAGAAGTACCATGCAGACATTTGCACGCGTTCTAGAACCCATGCATTATAGCTCGTCGACGCGTTTATCGCACGTATCATCGCCCTACAGCATACGGTTTTGCGATAAGCGCTACCGCGTCGGTCATAGCGTCCCGTATTCCAAACTGCGCGTAGCGTACTATGTTTTAAGGTGCGATAAAGCTAAAAATTTTCGAGTGATGCATAATTTCCAACCGCCCATTCAGAAAACGCCAATCTTGGCCGTACAGGTGTAGCATGCACTTTTCGAACATCCTGCGCACAGGTTTAGGACAAGCACATAACCAAAAGCAAAATTCAAAACAATGCAAGCTCAGACCGATGCTATTCTGTATAGTGCATGTGCCGAAAACCCAAAGATTACAACCAAAGCCAAACCAAAGAAATGCCCCTAAGTAAAGTTGATCGGCGGAATTAGTACACGTCGACGTTGTTAGGCGTCTTTGCCACATAGCTTAGCAGGAATTTAGGGTCCCCGTCCGAATGGATCTGGTCTTCATCCACCCGGCTTGGGCGCATACTACCAGCAGTACATCAAAATCCCTAAGAGAACATACACCATCACTGCTAACGCGTTCTCGGATCCAATGGTATCGAAGAACGGCGCGACGAGTGTCATCGGCAAGCTAGAATGGGGCGGCTTCGACGACGTTCAGATGGCGACGTCCCAGTTCGTCCGCCTTCTGCGCAACACTAGCGTGCGACAATTGTCGTCGAACATTCCGCTTTCACATCAAGTCATTCAGGTTAGAGGTTTGGAGTGACCTACCATGCTTTTTGTCTTCGCCTCCCCTTGTTTTCTAGGTGGATGTTACATCGAAACCCAAGTTGACGTAAAATGATGGCGCTTCCCTTTCAGGGACTGTAGGCGATTTATGTCAAAAATCGCTTGAGGCTAGCTTATGTGTTCATCGATCATTATTTAAGTTTAAAACGGCTCTTTACGAAAATGTCGCTATGACCAAGCGGCCTCGCTCATTCAGGTGCTGTCGGACCCGAACGTGGACGTCACAAGCATGGCGGTGGATAGTTTCGCGCTGGAAGCTGCAAATCTCGCAGTTGCCCGTGATGCTCTGATGTCGCTCAGAAGCCTCAAGGACCTCATCATCGACGATGTCCCGCTTGATTTATTGAGCGACGACTTCCTGCATGCGGCGACGGAGACAGGCTTGATGCGCATCTCACTGAAGTCGCGTTGCTTCCACGTGGGTGCTGCTGGCGCCTGGGTTTGGAACGTCCCATTGCGTCGACGAATTGAACTGTATTGCGAAGGGAACTACCCGGAGCTTAGCGGCGGTCTCACGTCGTTCTTATTCCGAGAGAACCTCGATGACAATGCCAAGATACAAATGCGCTTCCCGGCTGCTCACGTCTCTCAGGATATCTGTCTGAAATTTATGGAGGTGAGCCATCGGTGAAAGGACTGGAAGATGAGTTTCCTTATGATCGTACTTTTACCTTGAGCTTCTTAACTTTTAGAGTGCCACATCCTCGAAGGCCCATTACTCGATCGACGCCTCATTCGTCGCGGTCAACAACATCACGCAAGAGCTCGCCGGTTTCGAGGAATATCGAACCGACTCGGGCGATAACGAATACGTGCGCTATAAAGTTCACGGTCCTCACTCCATCGTCGAACTCAATATTACGACCATGGACTTGTGTAAGGGATGGGACGGAGCACCGACACTGACGAAGCTCGTCGAATTTCGCCGCTATCGAAAGAGCAACGAAACCGCAGAGAACTAGCGGCTCTCGTGTGCTTCTCATGTCGACGCCGTTATCCCAGTGTGGTAGATGCTCATGTACTCATCCGTTCTTACAACCATAGCTCTCGACCAGCTCTCTACCAGTTATTGAAACCAGCCCATATTCGTTGCCCTCAATGCGGTTCTCCTGCCTCAGGCTTTGTTCCTTAATGTGTCTTACTAAAATAAACCCAATCAGTTCATTTTTGCGCCGAAAAAATTCGAAGTTCTTCGCCTCGAAAATAAGCGAATGGTGAATCGATGCTTTACCGAGTCTTGTGTATTATGTGATTTATTGCTACGCGCGGATGAAGAGAATTCGCACTAGGTAGCAAAAAAAAGAGAAACACATAGGGGAGTTACCACTTGGTTATTCGACGAACATCACACCATATTCAAAGCAGAGACGGGGGATTTCAAAAATTAAACCGATACCGATAGTCTAAAAACTAACCGATACCGATACTCCGAAATGACCCGATACTATCGGAAAACCGGATACCGATACTTCAACCAATTTTATTCAGCGACAAGTAGCAGCAGGTATGCTACATCCGTAGCACCTTTCTAAATCAAGTGGACACAGCGATGCAGAAAGAGAAAACGCTGCAAGTTAGTGGCGGTCATTCGCTGGCCAGAACGAAACTCAACATGACACTGAGGCCGGGGGCGTCCAATTCTGTACGCATCCGCACCGCATGACAATTGTTACAGAACGAAGCTTGAAGTTTGGCCCTAACCAACCCAAATTCTTTCGAACCGGGCCTCCGGGCCGGGCCTATGGCCGCCGAGGCCCGGGACCGGGCCTAGTTTAATTTTCAAGAATAATGCCCGGGCCGGCCCGCCGGGCCTAAACCCCGGTTTTGCCGGGTTGCAGATTACATATGGTTATCCCAGTATTTAGGTAACCAAAATGTCGGTTCCATCAATGTGTGTGTGCACGGTCACTAGGTACACGCCGCATCGTTACTCTCGGAAATCCACTTAGAGACTCTCATAGTAGTTTAGTCCCGGTCCGCGTATTTTCCGTACTACCTATTGACGACCCCTACCCAGACATATGCCTAGAGCCAGCATGGGCACCTGCAATCTTTTAATGCCGGCCGTTCGCGAGGCTCCCTGCATTTATTCAAGAAATAGTAAAGTAAAGTTCCGTGGCCAAAGTCAACGAGTGTAACCGTCACACGGATACCAAGACCAACTGACGGGTTCTTCGTCTTCAGCTTCCAAAGGTTGCTCTCTCCAGTGCAGTTCGCGAACGATCCAGTCGTCGAGCTGATGTTTGTGGGCGATCTTTACGGATCCTTCTCGCGCATTCAGCTTTCCGGGGGCGATCAAGTAGTACAAAATGGAGCCAGTCCAGTACCCAAACTGATCCTCGAAACACTGATGCGCCCATATTACGTGGTAAGGACGACCTTTCGCTGCGACGCAGTCGTAGACGATAAAGTTCAAGCCACTGCTCTCGGCAATCCCGATTTCATTTAGTAGCTGCGGCGTGAACCGAGCTTCGAGCATCGGATCGTAAAATGCCCTGAACGACGAAAACATAACGCTCGTTTTCATACGAGAGAGATAGATTCCTGCTTACCCGCTCGCACTTCAGGCCGTACCGAAAAGAAACTCACCTAATTCGTAATGTTTTCACAAAAACGGAGTCCTCGCTTCCTGAGCTAAGCCGGCGCATGACACCGCCGAAGTAATGCGACCAGAACCGTTCCTCGAAGCAACCCAGAGTTTCCCGTGTGTTTCCGGTAACGAACCGCAAGCACACGTCTAGGTTCCTGTTCCCAGCGAAAAGAAGGCGATCAAGCTCTGCTCGACAGTCGACGGTCGGCTAAGCAACGTGGAATTAGGACAAATTTTGTCTGTTACAATATTCCTGGAATTAAATCCCTTCAGTAAATACTGAAAATTTAAGGGCCCAGCTTAAGCCCTCTACACTTTAAGCCGCTCAATCCATTATGGCGGATGGTGAAAATCCGAATGCGTCTAACAACAAAAGCATTGATAATAGTTATTGTTTGCCCGGATACTAAAGCTTACCACTGAGACTTCGAGCCTTCTTAGACGGCCGGTGATTTGCGCGTTTCCGAATACGATTTCAGCGTGCATCGAATTGCGTAGGCTGAGAGTGACGGTTTTCCAGTGCTGCACGGCTTCGCCGCTAAGGGCTGCTAAGGACTCGGAGCAGTAGTTAGACGTGGAAGAAATCCGCAGCTCGGAGACGACAGTTTTCTAAAAAAATTTCTTAGGGAGGGTGAATACGTAACGCGAACATGGGGGGAGGTCAGTTACTCGGGCGTTACGGGAGAGCGGGGGGTGGTCTGAGGGAGGAGGGGGGTTACGCGACGCTAAGCACTAGACACGATAGCCAGCCGCCAGGCGTCGACCGACGAAATTTGCATCAATATTTAACTGGGATTTTGTTGGCAGCGCCTGCGGCGGACCTTTTATAATCCCTTTAAATTTTTAGTTGACCTAAAAGCGTGAAAAAGCCAATAACATGAGTAAATTTAGCACCAGGTAAAATCATGAGTTATAAAAAGTCGCGAGCGGGGGGGGGGGGGAATCAAAAAGGGCAGAATTCGCGTTACGCTGAGGTGTCCCTGAATGTCCCCGACTTCATTCTCAGCTCTCAATTCCGAATTGGTCAGTTCTACTCTGAGTCCCGTAATGAAAACAGCTTAGGTTCGTAACATACGAAGGACACCCCTAGTTTGTTCGACTCGTGCTCAGCCATAGTTGACCTTTAGCTCGACCTATTGTCGCAACAGGCGTACCGAGCGCATGGCGTCGAACATGGCGAACATGAGGTAGACGTCGATATCTCCATTTAAGTCGAAGAGTACAATGTAACTTTGCTTGAGGAGCGCTTCCACATAAAACCACAAGTCCAGGAACGGTGCTTTATATTGGAAGGCGGATCCTTTCAGTGTGCACGTCAGAGAGAAAACGCCAGGTGCCGCAGTATCCTAAATGCTTTGCATAAGATAAACCGTCATTGAAAGCGAGTAATCATCTCCGTCTCAGAGTCCCGCGGTTTCGTAAGTCTAGCCGAAATGTACGTTCATCTCTGTGATGAATAGTCAGAGGAGCATTCGTAAAACAAGATTCAAATCTCAGGTCTCTAGTGCTCTATTTTGGCGGTTTTACAGGATTTTCAATCTAAAATAACCACCGCTGCAATGAACAATGTACAAATGGTACTTTTCCAGGGACACAACTCTAACTTGTTTTAAAAATCACCAAACTCACCAGTTCACATTTGTCGAAGCTGCGTAGCGGGCGCAATTTCTCGTTTTGCCGTTGGGTGCGATGCCAAGAACGGCATACAAGGAGCAAAGCCTCGATTCCATCAGGGTCGAGGAAGGACATGCACTCGACAAGAACGTCTCACCGCACATCGGGTGCCGAGGTCTAGAGCCATTACGTACGTGAAGCGCTTCTCGACGACGTTTGGCTTCCCGGACGCTGCAATGTTTTCAGACTCACTACCAATCAGTCCACGTCGTTTGGTTGCCTTACCTTTCCTTATCGGCAATTGTCAGATCAAACGTAGACGAATGGGTGTATTGCCGATCCATAGTAGCAGGCGACTTAACGTAAATGGGGAGCAGAGCGCAGAAATATTTTGACAGAAATATGCTCCCGGAAGTTAGTCGACCTTGTGCGTCGAAGTTATCAAAATGATTCAGCTTGCTTTACTTGCAAGCTTAGCCAAACACTACGTCGCCGTGCTGCGCAATTCAGCAGATTTTCTCACGCTACTTAGAGAGCTAACGATTGCGATTCACTGGGCTGAACATAGAAATTCGAAAAGGTACACCGAACAAAGTGAATTCCCGGAATGAGCGTTTCATGCGTTTTGGTTCCTGCGACTCTTTTCCTTGTACGCCACCATGTCCATGGGTCCCAAGCATCGTATGTCGACTCGTCGTGGATCGGATCCCGCGGGTCCCAGATCCATTGAATTTCTATGCAGAAAACTCTTGAAAGAGGCAGGAGTTTGGCCGCATATCGTTGGGCAGTGCACGTGTCAGATCCTGAGAATGTCGAATAGTTCTACGCTGCACTTGACGCTCGTCGGTCATTCTTCGCCGGCTGACACGCGCCTTTCTTCAGTATAAAGCTATCCAAACGCGCAGCGTATGTATGTGCGTTTTGAAGTAGGTAGATCGTACTTTGACCTTTCGTAATGGAGCACTGGAAATCCTCAAGCGACTACTCCGGGTCCAGCAAGTCTGACTTCGGCCGTGCATCCTGCGATAGCTACAGCAGTGACGCAGATACTTCGGACGAAGGTATGTGTTTCTGTCTTCAAGCTGGCGTCTCCCTTTGGTACGTCTTACTAGAAACCGGCTCTGATGCCTGCGATGGACACACCTAGGTAACCATGTTTCCGTACCGAGGTAAAAATAAACCGTGCTGTTTGTACCGAGGTAAATACCCGTCAGGGATGGGCACTTTCTGAGTACGAGGACCAGGACCTAGACCTCCAGGATCACGTGACCAGGACAAGAACTAACCTTAGTTCTTTCCCCGATGCGCGAAAAGCAAAAAGGCTTGTCAGGTCCTGATCCTGTCCATCGGAAAAAGCCATTCGTTAGCCGACGGTTGTGTCACATTTTCCTTCCAAAATTTCTTCAGATCGTCGATGTAATTCAGCCCTATCCGTTCCTAGGAGCTGAAGTTTCTGTGTGGACCGGGGAGTTTTGCCAGCGTCACAACGAGAAAATGAGATGAGTCCTGGTCCTGATCCTAGTCTGGTACCCATGAAAAGTGCCCAACCCTGATTACCATGCCGCAAAGAGACTATGGCCCGTCCCCGGACGCAGGCGCCGTACTCTACGATTAACCTGTGGCTTAGACGACTACGCGGAGATGCAACCGCCCCTAAAGAAGGCGAAGGCAGCGGTCGCACTGAAGGTGGAGCCTTCTCGCAAGGTAGAGGCTCAAGTCCATGAAAGTGGGTCGTTTCATTGCTAATCCTCGCAAATTACAGACAATCTTGCTGACTGAAATCTTCGAAGACGCTTTCCTGTTTCTCCGCCGCATTGACCTCGAGTGCTTGCAGCTTACCTGCCGACGCTTTCGAAGCGTCGTCGAGCAGAACAAGATGGAAGCGGTCTGCCTCCGTCTTCTGGAGGATGCCGGAGTCGGCTGGGACGACGACGACTATTTCATTCACGCCACCATCGCCAAGGATCGCAGGGACTTTGGCGAGGGAACCGAATGCGTGTACCGAGCCAACGGCATCTTGCAGCGCCACCGCAGTGGATATTCCAACGGCTGCTTCGAGGGATTCTTCCGTAAAGTGAAGCGCACCGAACACCTCTTCAAGGCCACCGCCGTGAAGAACTTCAAGGTTCGCTACATTCAAAACGGAACCCTCGAAAGTTTCGCGAAAGTGACCGCAGGAATCCGTCTTATTCAAACGCTCGTTCTTCGCGGCGAAAAGAGCGGCTACGATGAAGCGGCGAGCGGCGCCGTCGTTGAGGTTGGTTAGTTAAGAATTCTTCACTAATATTCTCTCAACTGAGGTATCGGTTATAGGTACGATGAGGTTCGTACCTTTTAGGCATTCATGAACGTCGACAAAGAAGCAATGCTCCTCGTCGAAAAGGACTTCTAGGAGAATATACTCTGTTCCTACGCATTGCGCTGACAGTTGCGGTCGCCGAAGTCGTAGTGTCCGAGTAATCGCTTTCGCTATTTCCCTTTAATTCAGCTAAATGATACCCGCTTCTTGTTGTGCGTCTGACAAAACCGTGACTTAAACGCCGATACGGAGGGAGGACTTACGCACTCGTCCCTGATGGATCAGAATGTCCCCCTCCCACTTTCCCTTTTGCCCACTTCCTCGAATCCCGACGTGTCGATGCCCCCAACGCAAGGCAAACACGATGAAAAGGGGCCAATAAAAGTATATGCGTTTTGGCGCCATCTTGATGGAAGCGTATTGCCCAAATAACCAGTCGTGAATTTCTGTTCGCTACCTGGTAACAAAAGAGCTCTGGAGCTAATGTTTCGCGATCAGAATGCAGGCACCTAACCGGATACAAAGATAGTAACGTCAAATGACTAAACGGGTAAAAGTCGCACCGAGATCAGACCGCTACGACTTAACATATAGCGTTGTTTATTCTTGAGGCTAAACGATACACGCAACAACAGGGAAGCACGAGTACGAACAACGTAACGGTTGTAACTTAACGGACGTAACTTCGAGAGCTCATGTTAGGCGACGCTACGACGACTGGTTAAGGACCAAGACCTTGTTCATGCGGGCGGAGACGTCGTTCGGCTCCGTGCTGCTGGCCTGCTCGCCATCGCCTAAAATCGAAGCTTTTGTATCTAGGAAAGGTAGTCAAATCTGATAGGGCTAGAACGTTCTGCCCAAATTTCCGATTTCGATTTCCGTCGGAATGAAAAGAAGGCCACGATGATATAAACGCACGGGACTTAAAATCAGCAAAAGTGCAGAGGTTAACGGAAATCCCAATCGATTTGTGGCTGCGAATTTAGTTAAATGAAATGAAAACGAAATGAATTAGAATAGGACTGGCTTACTGAAACAGGCCTAATGGGTCTTAGCAATGGATATGATCCTGAAAATCCGTTACGCTCTGCCAAAGCTAGAATCGACGTCGACCGGCTTACCCGCAATGACGACGACCTTGCTCATCGCCTCGTCGAACTCGGTTGCTTTGCGTCCCAACAGCGTGTCCAGTCGCTTCTTCTTCGTTAGGTCCGGAGTCGACTCGACCTTCTCCTGGAGCTTGTTGTACTCGGTAAGTGCTTCAAAGGCCTGGTAAGCAAGAACCGAAGCCTTCTGCCTGGCGTACGCCAACCGGTCGGCAAGTTCCTCCTTCGGCGCACCCAGCCATCCGCCGGCTAAAAGCAGCCAGCAGTTTACGATAGAGCGGCGATGCGAAGTCTTCTTTTTAATGGATTCAAGCTGTTTAAAACCAGTTGCGTTCCGCTCAGTTATGCCTAGCGACTTCAAGCGGCTTACCCGCAATGGCCGCGATCTCGTTCATCGCCGCGTCGAATTCAATTTCTTTGCGTCCCATCAGCGTGGAAAGTCGCTTCTTCTTCGACTCGTTCGAGGTCGACTCGAGCTCCTCCTTGAGCTCGTTGTACTCGGCGAGTGCGACTTGAGCTCGGATCGCAAGAGTCCCGGCGCTTTTTGGGTACTTCTCCTTGGCCTCCTGGAACATGGCGAAACGTGCCGCCTCCGGGAAGGCCGTCCATCCGCCGCCTAAACCGGCATAATTTGATGATAGTACGGGTACAAAGCGCGCATCTTGAAAAAAAACTTTAAAAAATTATCGATTTTTTATACGGAACTAAGAGTTACAAGGGCACACCGAGGTTTGTAACTTAGGTCTTTTTAAGCTTATGCACGTTGGACGTGACCAATACTTTATGGCGCGCCTATACCTAAGCCCTAAAGAAAGACTAAGCCGAAAGAGCCGAGCAGACTGCCAGAGCCTGTAGCATAGTATGCGTCATGTGCTATCTTTGATGACTCTGCGTCACTATTTAAAGCTCCTTATCTCTATTTTGCCTCAGTCGGTAGGTACGCGAATGAAGTCCTAAGCACAGCGTCCCTAAAGGTCCGAACCACTTCGGTGGGGAGTCGAGTAGTGAACCCGGATACAAAACAGTCCCTGATTACAGCGCCAGAAAAAAAGAAGAAGACTGCACTTGTGCAACCGCATTGGACTTAAAATTAGCGAAATTGAGTGATCTTTGATTCCTCAACGTGAGGAAGTACGCCGAGCGACTTACGCGCAATGGCGGCGATCTCGTTCAACGCCTCGTCCAATTCGATTTCTTTGCGTCCCAACAGCGGCGAAAGTCGCTTCTGCTTAGATTCGTTCGACGTAGGCTCGTGNCAACAAAGCACTTTACGTTGCGAAAGTCATTTGTGTCCGAGTGGAGTGACTTAGCAAGCCATGAAACACGCAATAACTGGGCTGATCCGCGAAAATTGCGGCTGTAGAGGCCAACATTCAGCCAAAATGTGCATGGGAACGGGAGTGCAAGCATGCATGCGGACGTATCATGCAACATTCACGAAAGTTTCTTCAGAAATAGCAAAGATGTGCTATAATGGGATTTAGGAAAATCCCTAAAACTCCTGGCAGAAACGAGGTTTGACGAGTGCCGACTTCCTGTTTATTAAGCTCGACAGACTTTCGATGCCTGGGGAGCGACGGATTCGCGACGTGCGTACCGGGGCTGATCGGGCATCGGAACTGACATCTACGGTCGGCCTTTTTAGAAGCTGAATAGAGATCGGTTCAAAAGTCTCAAAAGAATCCTCCTTCGTATAGACTGTTTTGTTAGCCGTCGGGCCATTAAGTTCCGTCCAAGAATAATGTACTGAACGTTTGCACAGAAACCTTGCCAATACAAATCTACGAAACGGAGTCGGATCGACAACAATCATTTCTCGGAGTAGGAAACGATGCTCAGACTGGCTTTTGGAATCGGATCAGATCCAGCCCGTACCTTAAGGACTCCCAACTATGCACGTACAGAAACACAGTTGAAGGCCGAATAGTGAGCTAAAACAGAGACCTGTCAGCCACGACTTTGCTACGAACTGTGTTTATTCTTGAGGCCGCGTGAAACACGCAATAAATATATAGCACGATTACGAAGAAATTAATGGTTGCTACGAGAGTTGATGGTACGCTTGCTGCGAGGGCCGATGGTTGGCGACGCTACGGCGACTGGCTAGGAATGAAGGCCCCGTTCATGCGGACGGAGACGTCGTTCAGCAGCGCACTACCACCCTGCTCTAAAGTGACGAAAGTAAAGAGACCGTCTAAAGTTGAAATGTACGCATTTACAGGCAAAACGGAATGGTTACTACGAGAGTTATTAGGGATGAGACATTCTCTCGAACGAAGACCACGATATTATGACCGCACGTGATTTAAAGTTAGCAAAAGTGACGAGGCCTACGGAAGTACCCATCGATTCTGACTTAACGGGTAAGCGACGTAAAAAGTAAAATGAATGTGCGTTCAGGTGGCTTAACGAAAGGACGGCATTTCTGTCCAGGTGCTTAGCACGGACAGAATCTTACAAATCCGTTCCGCTCTGCCCAGTTCCAGAAGCGACGCCGAGCGGCTTACCCGCAATAGCGGCGATCTCGTTCATGCCGCGTCGAAGTCGTTTTCCTTGCGAGCCAACAGCGCGGACAGTCGCTTCCTCTTCGTTCGGTTCAAGGTAGTCTCGAGTTTCTCCTTGATCGCGGTGTACTCGTCGAATGCGGTGTGGGCTCGTCTAGCATTAGCGGCGACGCGGTTCGGGTCCTTCAGCATGGCCTTCTCTACCAAGGCCACAACTTCCTCCTGCGGGGCGCGCACCCATCCGCCGGCTAAACTTTGCTTACTTGCCCGGAGTATGAGTGTCTTTCGCAACTTGAAAACTATGGATTTTTGATCGAAATCAAAGGCTCACTATGCCTAAGCCCTAAAGACGGCCTAAGCGTAAGTCCGACCTGCAGTGCATAACATCAGGTCCGTCAGCTTCGCGTATTCGGCATTTTTGTGCTCCAGTTCGTTGAGCAGACGCTTCTTCTCTGCGGTCTTGGCGGTGGGGAGCTTTTCCCGGATCGCTTGCACGTCCTTCAGGAGAGCTTCCTTGCGTCTGAGGAGGTCGACGACACGTTCAGGATGTTCTTGGAAGTTCTTCAGCATCGGAGCGAGGAAGTCGTTCGTCTCCGGGTCATCGCCTAAAACACATGTACTTGGACGGCGCATTCCGCGAGTGAGCGTAAACGTACTGGCAGTTTTCATTTCGCCGTTCTTGAGAACCATCGCAGGCGTGGTTGACACCTTAGTGCAGTTTACGTCGTCGCAGTGCGGGTCGGGGCAACCGCTCGCTCTGAACGTCACCGTTCCCGTCTCCCGGTTAACGACTTTCTCGAGTATATAACTGCCGTATCTCTTTGTCGAATAGTCCACTCCGTCCGCTAAAAGCCTGATCGGTACGGGTACCCAGCGCGCTAACCTTGACGCTGAGCAGAAGTGTCCTCCACGGCTGTCTCGGGAGAAGCGCTCGGCTTGACGTGCTGTCCACGCTGCGCCTTGATTTTCGCTTCGACGATGCGAAGCCGCTCGAGAAGCTGGTCTGGGGCGAAGGGGACGGCCGTCGCCTCGATGGTCGTGGCCGGATGCCGGATCGGAATGAGGTCCTGGACGCGTTGTCCGTTTAGCGCTACGCCAGGAAGTGCTTACGTTGTCGTCCACCGTGACGGCAAGAAGAGTGCGCGAAGCGCCGTGAAGGTCGGTAATCGTGAGGAGGACGAGTACGGGACCGCGTTCGACGCTTAGACGTAGCTTCGCCTCGACACGAGCATTCTTCTTCTTGATGCTCACCTTCTAAACAGACACTCTTAACGTAGACCGAATTTGTGCAAGCGAGACGTAGTTAGTGCGGAATCGTCAACTAAAAATGTACTAAATCAGGGTCATTATTTTAGCTTCATTTGGGTTTTGGACCAGCTGTAGTCGATCAAGGAAAAAGTTTAGGTTGTGGGTAGCCTAGACCACGTTAGACACTCTAACCAAGACGAAAATGTTTCTGGCCAAAGGCACGTCAGCAAGTAGACTATCCTGTTTTTGGCCTCGACACAACGTGCTGAGGTCCAGGCACTGTATCCAGTCCTGTGTGCGGACAGTTCGCTCCGACGAGTTAGCACATTACCTCCATTTGAAGCTCCGGCAGAGGTGCGAAGCCCTTGACGTCCTTGGTCTGCAGCTTGGTCCTTCCCGTTGAGGTTCCAGATGCCTTGAACTTGCTGAGGCAGCTGCCGCCGATATCGGTGCGGAACGAAGCTGGACTAAAGGAGCGCAATCGTTTTAAGCCGGATGTTTTTACGGGCGGAACTTACGCCAACGCAGCGTCCGGAGCGCCGCAGAGTTCTTCGAGTTGACGGATCCACGCCGTCAGGTCGTCGAGGGTGGAGTCTTTGGCGCCAGGTCCGAGCGACGCCATCGTTTCGCGCACAAGTGGGTCGTCGGACAAGTCCACTTGCATGTTCTAAACATGAAACGGACTTGCCCGAACACAATCAACACAGTTTAGCCTGTCCTAAATTAACCAAACTGTTTGTTTAATGGCTCGCAGTCCCATCGCGTTCGCACGCTTCGCATGCTTGTTAAACTTTTCTGGAAGAGACAGTTTTCGGCTACTAAGCTGGCCGGGATACACGGCCAAGCTGAAACTGGAACAGTTCTTCCAAAGAAATAAATCCGCACTTGTCCGACAGACAAGCAACCCGAACGCAATTTGGCACAGCGGGTACATGCCGCGGCTCATGCTCATTGTGACTAGGTTGAAAATTTTCTTCCTCTGAAGTTTGCATGGGTCGTTCGTTAGGTTTTCGACGTGTTTCATTCGTGAATGAAGCAAAACGATTGCGACATAACGGTAAAAGTTCAACAATAACAAGCTAGCCTCGTGGGTACGTGCAGCCGGCAGCACGAAGCACTCGACGCGAAAACTGAGGTGCAGGCAATCGAAACGTACACGCTTCCCGCAACAAATACCACAGAAGTTTACGCTGCGAAAGCCATATGCTTAACGTGCTAAGGGGCTAAGTAAGAATGAAATAACTTGTGTGATCGGTCCAAGCGCGAAATGCCCAAATATGGTCGCGGATATACGCGGCCGATGTGTTCTCAACCAAAATGTGCATGGAAATAGGAGCGCATGCGACACAATCGTTCAAAATACGAAACCTTGTTCAGACAGCAAAGTGGGCTAAAACTTGGATTCACTGGAATCTCCAAACGCCTGGCGGAAAGTACGTTTTCACCCGCTTTCTTCGCCTAAATAAGCGGAAGGAGATGCGCGCTGCGCCTCCTACGTGACGTCGCAGAACCTGACTTCCTTGGCCGCTTGGGGCGTGCGATGACTCGTTCTGTTGCGAAACGTCGAAGCAATCCTGCTGCGTTATTATAACAAACAACTCGGGCGACGCAATTCGCAATTATTACTCAGCGAGGTGACGGCAGGAGCCGAAATGAAGTTAATTCAAGTCAAACCCTAAAAGTTTGGATCTACTGAGCGTCCCCCACCCGCCGCTGAGGCACTACTTTCGACTACCAGTTTTTTGGCATTGGCTTCACTGGTTTTGCGTCACCTAATTTCCGGCGGATTCGCTGTAACGTAGGACGAACAAAACTTGGGAATGCACATGACTGCTCGTCCAAATCGCCCCTCGCTTATTGTCTAGAACGAAGCTACTGTTTATTAGTCCACGCCTTTGTTTTGTTGCGATTACCGTCATAGACGAATGATAAACGCCCAACTAATACAGGTGAAGCAAGACCGTTAGTAGCCCTTCAAATGTTTTAGTTCAGGGGCCATTACAAAGCAAGGCACTGGAGATTACACTTTCCTTTTGGCTTAGTTACCATTTGATAACCTCGCCGGGTCTTATAAACTCGTCGCGATAAGCCCAAACGACAAGTGGTGATTTTCTATGGTGTAAAGGTCGAAAGACCTTCGATGCCGGGTGCGCCACGGATTCGCGACGTGCGTACGGGGCTGAGCGGGCATTGGAACTGACATCGACGATTTGCCTTTCTAGGAGCTAAATCGATATGGGTTTAAAAGGCTCAAAACGATTTCACCGGTTTCGTATCGACTATTATCTCAGCCGTCTGAGACACAAAATACCGCCCAGAAAAATGTACTGAACGTTCGCACGGAAACCTTGTCAGTATATATCCAAGAGACGGAATCGGCATCGACAACGGTCGTTTCGCGGGTTTGAAATGACGATCAGGTAGGCTTTATGGAATCGGATTAGCTTCAGTGCGTTCCTTAAGGATACCCGACTATGTACGTACCTAACTCGATACATGGTTGATAAGGCCGAATACTGAGCTAAGACGAAGATCTGGCAGTAATGGCTTCGCTGCGAACAGTCTTTATTCTTAACACCGCATAAAACACGCAACAAATCTGTAGCACGATTACGAAGAAATTGGCGGTTGTTACGAGAGCTGATGGTACGCTTGCTGCGCGAGCTGATGGCAGACGACGCTACGGCGACTGGCTAGGGATCAAGGCCCCGTTCATGCGGATGGAGACGTCGTTCAGCTCCGTGCCGTGACCCTGCTCGCTACCGACTAAAGCGAAGTACTTGTATTTACAAACAAAATGTAAAGACTACTAGGGCGGTTACTAGGGCTGAGACGTTTTGTAGAAAGAAGCCCGCGATATTATAATCGCACGGGGCTTTAGATTAGCAACAGTGACGAGGCCTACGGAAACACCTATCAATCATGACTGTAAATTCGGGTAAATTACACAATAAAACAAATGTGCGTTCAGGTGGCTTAGCGAAAAAGGACTCTTCTGACAACGTGTTAAGCGTCCGCTCTGCCCAAAGCTAGAATCGACACGTATAGCGGCTTACGCGCAATAGCGGCGATCTCGTTCATCGCCGCGTCGAATTCGTTTTCCTTGCGCGCCAACAGCGAGGACAGTCGCTTCTTTTTCGTTCGGTTCGAGGTCGACTCGAGCTTCTCCTTGCTCGCGGTGTACTCGTCGAATGCGGCGAGGACTTGGCGGGCATTAGCGGCGACGCGGTTCGGGTCCTTCAGCTTGGCCTTCTCCACCAAGGCGTCAAGCTCCTCCTTCGGGGCACGCAGCCATCCGCCGGCTAAAACTTCGATTTACTAATCTCAATGCTCGAAGCATCACTTTCAAGCACTAAAGATATGAGTGTGTATCTTTCACAGCTTGAAAATTATAGACTTTTGATCGAAACCAAAGCAGGGTTAGCGGGTCGTGAAGCGGGACGGGTCGTTCCGTGATCCGTGCCGTTCTGAGAACGGAACGGCCCGGCAGAGGGACAAGGGCGAACCGTTTTCCTTTCCGTCTTAGCACGGGACGGATCACGAAACGGCTCGAAAGCAGGTGCCGTTCTCGTGGAGAACGGGACGGAGAACGGCCGTCTTGTATGCCGTTCCGTCCTGGGGTCGTGCTGGCATGGCACGGAGCCCGGCACGGGGGTCCAGGACGGAACGGAGGAGCCGGAACATGGGGGCAGTATCCGCCAACTCTAAACTAAAGGGCAACAATGTTAGGACCGACCTGCAGTGCAGAACATCAGGTCCGTCAGCTTCGCGTATTCGGCATTCTTATTCTCCAGTTCCTTGTTTAGACGTTTCTTCTCGGCGGGCTTAGCGGTCGGGAGCTTCTCGTGGATCGCTTGCACCTCCTTCAAGAGAGCTTCCTTGCGGTTGTGGAGTTCGAAGACACGCTGAGGATGTGAGTCGAAGCCTTTCAGCATCGAAGCGAGGACGTCGTTCAACTGGGGGTCGCCGACTAAAATACGTGGAGTTGGATGATGCATTCTGTGAGTGAGCGTAAGCGTACCGTCAACGTTCATTTCGCCGTTCTTCATAATCAACGCAAGCGTGGTGGACGCCTCGGTGCAGTTTACGTCATCGCAGTTCGGGTCGGAGCAACCGCTCGACTTGAACGTCACCGTTCCAGTCTCCCGATCGACGATTTTCGAGATGACATAACTGCCAAATCTCTTTGTCGAATACTCAACGCGATCCGCTAAAAAGTTTACGCTGGACTGTAACGGTACATGACGCGCTAACCTTGACGCTGAGCAGAAGCCTCCTCCACGACTGGCTGAGGCGAAGCTCTCGGCTGGACGTGCTGTTCACGCTTCTCCTTGAGCTTCGCTTCAGTATTGCGAAGCCGCTCGAGAAGTTGTTTCGGGGCGAAGGGAATGGCCGTCGCCTCGATCGTAGTCGCCGCATGCTTGATCGGAATGAGGTCCTAAACACGTGTGTCCATAGGTGTTTTAACGAGGCATTGCTTACGTTGTCGTTTGTCGTTACGGCTCGAAGCGTACGAGTAGCGCCGTCGAGATCGGTAATGGTGAGGAGGACGAGCAGTTGTCCGCGCTCAACGCTCAGACTCAGCTTTGCCTCGCCACGAGCATTCTTCTTGGTGCTCACTTTCTAAACAGACGATCTCAGTTTAGACCGAATTCGTGCAAGTGCGATAAGTTAGTGCAGAATTGTGAAGTAAATCAGGATTACTACTTGAATTTCGATTATGTTATGAACCAGTTAGAGTCGAGAAGAGTTGGAAAAAGTTTAGCTTATGTCGTGACACCCTAGAATGACATTATACACCCTAACCAAGACGAAAACGTTTTGGCCCAAGTCATGTCAGTAAGTAGACTATTCTGGTTTTAGCCCCCAACGCAACCTGCTGAGGTCCGGGCACTGATCCGATCTGTATGCGGACCATTCACTCGGGGAAGTTAACACATTACCTCCATATGAAGCTCCGGGAGCGGTGCAAAGCCCTTGACGGCCTTGGTCTGCACCTTGCTTCTTTCCGCTGAGGTTCCAGATGCCGGGAACTTGCTAAGGCAGCTGCCGTTGATGTCAGTGCGGAATGAAGCTGTTCTGAAAGTGTGCGCCCGCCTTAAGCTGACCGTCAGGGTGCAACTTACGCCAACGCAGCGTCCTGAGAGTCGCAGAGCCCTTCAAGTTGACGAATCCACGTCGCCAGGTCGTCGAGCGTAAAGTCCTTGGCGGCAGGTCCGAGAGACGCAATCGTTTCACGCATCAGCGCGTCATCAGGTAGGTCCATTTGCATATCCTAAACATCCGGTTGGAGTGAGCACGAGACGTAAGCCTAGTGGGTAATGGAATACGCGTCATAAGGCATTACTAAGCCGCATGTAGTTATTAGTTTGCATTCCCAAACCGGTCGCATGCTTAGCGTGACCGTCCAACCTCTGTATAACAGTCGTTTCTTGTCTGAAATACACATTTCTAAAATGAGGGTGGGAGTGTCTCTACAAAGAACTCGACCGGCCGGTTTCTCGTCAGCAAATACTTAATCTGCTTCCGACCGACATGCATCTTTGCAGGCACTCGACACTGAACGATCAACGGGCGCATGTCACAAGTTGTTCTCGTTATGACAAAGCAATGCATTTGCTTCCTCGCACTGCGCTATAACGCGGAGAATTTAGCAATAAACAAGCTGTCACTGTGAGTACGTGCAGCCGACAGCGCGGAGCACTCGACACGAAAACGGTTAGTAGAAAACTGTGTCTTTTAAATTTGTGTCTGAAAATACATATTGCTAAGACACAAAAAATAAAATTTGTGTCTTCTTCAAACTGTCTTTTTATTTTGTGTCTTTATTTAACACGGGGACACAAAAAATCAGAGATCCGTGTCTTTTTTTGTGTCCAACACTTTGTGTCCAATATTTTTGTGTCTAAATTTGTGTCTTTCTGTAATTTTTAGTTTTTTTTGTGTTTTTACCCCGAAAATACACTATTTTCCGGTTTTCCGTTCCTTCTTCCACGTTTTTGTGTATTCTTTTGCATGTTTGCACTGCTGCAGGCTTACTTTACCTTCATAGGCAACGCCTACGTAACCATTTCCGTAAATTCCCTTATTCCCCCCCAAATTAATCTCAAGAAATAGGTAGTAGGACTGATCTGGCGAGGGTGCCAGCGCCTACGGCGCCGCGTGGTCAATGTCTAAGCCTAAGCCTAATCCGGTTTAGCTAGTGCGTTTCATGGCTTTTCTATGTGTAACAAACTAAGCTGTAGTAGGCAACAAGACTGACCTGGTGTAAGTTGCCGGCGCCAACACGGCCGTATAGTTTACATCTAAGACTAAGCTCGAAAATAGCACAAACAAGTATGAATTAACCAATATTAATAAATGATTTTTTGTGTCCCAACAATTGTGTCTGAATTTTATGTCTTCTTTTAAAAATATGAAAATTTAGCCTGGAATTTTGTGTCTTTTTTTACACATCGGTGAGACACAAAATGAGACACAATTTGCAGATTCTCGACACATAATGAGTGTATTTTAACACAAAAATAAATACACATACACAAATAGCAGAAAACGTCACAATTTGTGTATGTGTAAAAGACACAAAAATAAAAGACACAGTTTTCTGCTTACGCACGAAAACTGATATGCAGGCAATCGAAACCTACAAGCTGCACGCAACATATGCCAAAGCACATTACGCTGCGACATTCATTGCTTTTCGTGCGGAGGAGCTTAGTAAGAATGAAACACGCAAATAACTTGGGTGATCCGTCCAAACGAGTAAGGTCTAAGGTGACTGTGGACGTACGGGCCGAAGTACCTACTAAGTAAAAACGTGCATCGTAACGGGATTGCAAGCATACATGCCATTCTATCATGAAAATCTACCAAACTGACAAAAAAGCAAAATCGGATTTGTTCAAGTTCCGAAATTTCCTGGTGCAATCGATGTTTGCATACGCTTTCTTCGCTGAACAGGCCGTACTATTGGGCATAAGCTACTCTAGCGTTCCTCCAAAGTTGCCTTATTTTAGCCCCTTGTTTCTGCTCATTTCGTAGTTTGCAAACAAAATAAGAGGAGGAAATTGGCAACATGCCTCCTTCGTGACTTCGCAGAAGCTGACGCCCTTGGCCACTCGCGGTGTATGATGACTCATTTGTATTGCGAAACGTCGACGCTTTCCTGCTGCGATCTCTTATAACCAACAACTCGGGCGACGGAATGCGCAATTATTACTCAGTGAAGTGTCGACAGAAGCCAACCGACCGTAGATTGTGTCGGACAATGTCATCAGTTCGCTGAACGTTGTGCAGACGCCATATGTAGAGAGAGAGAGAACAGACCGCCTGCTTCAGCAGCAAGAGCCAGCTGCTTGTAGCACATGCTTGCTTCACGAGAAGTCGAAAGCAGGCGCAAGATATCGAGTCATTTTATTGTGAAATCGCATAGGTGTTTTCGGTCTTTTTCGACATTTTTGGCGAACAAGAGTGTAGAGTGTACCCAGGAGAGGATATGTGACCGCTGCATTTAATGACAAGTGGCGATGTTCTAATTGGCGAAGTATAAAAAGCTTCGATGCTAAGCGGGTTATGTGCTCGCATTCGCGAAACGTAGAACCAGGTGTGGGCGGGAATTGGTATCGATAATCTATCCAACGTGAGTGGTTTGGCACATTAGATCTTGCCGGTACATTCGCATCTTAAATCGGTACCAGAATCGGCATAGAGTAATCGATTATTTGCGGAACCGGAATCGTTGACTTCAAGGTCCTAAAATGAATGGAATAAGATCGGAATCGTTAGGGATCCGAAACGTACACGCTTCAGGTAGGCACCTAACTGGACACAAGCTTAGCAAGGCAAAATGGCATAAGCCAAAGACACCGCCGAGAGACTTTGCGCTCGATGTGTTTATTCGTGGGACTGAACATGAATGATACGCCCAATAACAGGGAAGAATGAGGACGAAGAAATTAAGTTTACTACGAGAGCTGATGGTAGACGACGCTACGGCTACTGGTCCAGGGCCACGGTCTCGTTGACGCGGGAGACGTCGCTCAGCTCTTTGCTGTCGCCCTGCTTGCTACCGCCTAAAACTAAAACGCTTTTGCATTTACGAAGAAACGCAAAGCCAGTCAGCTATTAGTGCTACGAACGTCGTGCCGAAATTTTCCGTTCTCAAAATCCGTTCTGTCTGTTCAGTTCTTCGTTGCCGTTGCGAGAAACAGGAAGCATTGTATTACCGCACGTCAAGTGATGCGAAAGTGCCTGGGCTTTCGATTTTCGTCTGCTAACTTGCTAGTTCTAACCTGGCGTTATGGACGGACGAAATTAGTTGTTAAAAATCCGTTCCCGTTAGGCTGTGCCGAGACCCAGAAGCGACGCCGAGTGGCTTACCCGCAATAACGGCGATTACGTTCACCGCGACTTTGAATTCGATTTCCTTGCGTCCCAACAGTGTGGCCAGTCGCATCATTTCCGCTTGGTTTGAGGTAGGCTTGAGCTTGTTCAGGATCGCCTGGAGTGCGGCGACAACTCGGTTGGTAACAGCCAACGCGCGGGTTTGGTCCTGCTGCTCGGCCCTCACGCACAGAACGCTGATTTCCTACTTCCGCGCGTCAAGCCATCCGCCGGCTAAAAGCAGCATCTTAAGACAGTTGAACGGCAAAGGAGCTAGGACCAAGGGCTTGGGCATGCAGATGGAATCGACGTTTAGCTTCTTGCTGTCGACCTGCATGCTACTATCTGAATCGGCAAACATGTGTTCACGACCTACACAAAGCCAAAAGTCAGGCCAAGCGGCTTACTCGCAATGGCGGCAATCTCGTTCATCACTCCCTCAAATTTGATTTCTTACGGTCCAGCTGCATGACGAGTCGCTTCTTCTTCTCAGACGCAGCTTTGCGTCGCCACGAGCGTTTTTCTCCTTGCTGCTCACTTTCTAAACAGCGCAAGATAGCTCACAGTCGATTGTATTGTGGCCTAAGGCTCGATCGCAAATGGACTGGGTCTAAGCATTGGCTCATTTCTGTCTGCACGTACTGACATTGTTCTTTCTGTTTGCACTGTCAAACTCTTCGAGTCCTAAGATACTACGCAATACGATACCTCCATGTGAAGCTCGGGCAGCGGGGGTAGCCTTGACCGCCTTGGTCTGCAGCTTGGTCGTTTGGGTGGATGTTCCGGGTGCCGGGAATGTGCTCAGGGAGCTGCCGATGATGTCGGTGCGGAAGGTTGCGGGCCTAAGAGTGCGCAAGCACCGTGTTCAGCGTATGGGCAGGCGGAACTTACGCCAACACAGAGTCCTCAGAGTCGCACAACACTTCGAGTTGACGAGGCATAAACAACAGCATCACTTCAAATTTAAGTTTCGCTTTAGTAATCAAAAGATTCGTACCCGTGAAAGAAAGTAACAGAATCGACTAGAGTTCGGCGAGTACGCTGGGAAGCTTTTGCACTCTGTCCAAAGCAGCGCTCGAGAGGGTGGCATAAGGGAAAAATGAAAGTCTAGTCGTCCAGTAAACGATCGCATACGTAGCACGCTGTTAGCGCTAAAGTGGGTTTAAGCCCTTGAGGACTGCTGCAGCCAGAGACCGTCCGACCTCAGTTAGACGCGAATGAAAAACGAAAAGCGAGCTGAGAGCAACGGTAGCGTCCTCTGCGCCGATATAATCTCATAGTCCCAGCTAACCGAGTCGCCGAGACGAACGACCGCTTGCCACTACGGGACGCATCCGGCAATCATGTGGCTGCCACCTCGTGCAAACACGTCTCTCCTCTAGCCGTCCCACGACTTCTCCGTCCCTGGCCGCCGTCCATCGGCTCAATCCGGCGAGAGAATGAAAAGGAGAAATCGGTGCGACCTCGCAAATGCTGTCGCTAGCGATAGCGGATGAACGAACGCATGAAAATACCTCATCGTCAAACTCATAGGTTACCCCGTCTACCGACTGAAATGTAATCGGTCACTCAATGCCGGTAAATTATCATGTGCATTGCGTTATCGGTCTTGATGGAAACACGTCGTAATCCGCCCTAATGACAAGCGATTTGCTGTCTGGTAACTTGAAAGAGCTCCGACTGTCCGGCGAGCTATGTATTTGCTTGCGACGAACGTGACTAAGGGAGCGTCCAAAGACTACGTGATATCCACGAAGCATTCTGCCATATGCCAAGCATTCCAGTCGCCTGCGGTGGGCCAAAAAGGTGCTATCCTACCGAAAAGCACAAAAAAGACGGGTTAAGTGCGATTTTGCTAAGCCAGTACAATGCGTCCTCGAGTAACAGGTACTATTTTCGAAAGCTTTCAGACGTTGATCCACTTGGCGTTGTCTTCAACATATATCTAGGGCAGATCTATTGGAAGGTTAATTTAATACCAAACACAAGCCAATGAGCCACCTAGTAAATGAGCAACGATAAAAAGAGGAAAATGGCAAGATCTCATGGTTGATTCCTCTGCGACGCATGGCTAGTGAAGCATCAGCAGGTTCTCGAGGAAGGTGAAATTTGCCCCAGCGCAGACGCCTAAACCATGTCACTTGTTCATCGTCCGTTCAATAATGCAGAACTCACCGAGAACGCAGAAGAGGCTGGCGAGCGTGCCGCAGTCCCGCGAACGATGATTATCGGTGCCCCTGAAATCGTTTTGTTAGCAATGGTCCATTCATCATTAACAGAATAGCCAAAAGTTAGACATACTTCGACGCGAACATCATCGACAGCGAGCTGCAGTAGCCCTGGGTGAGGCCGAGGAGGCACACGAGGACACAGAAAACGACGTCGTTGGTGATCAACGCCGGGAAGCGTCGAAGGTCGCCGCCGAAGTTGGAGAACAGCAACAGCGGGAAGAAGAGAATTCGCAGGCCGACAAATCCAAGAAGTGACTTCGAGCTTGGACGCTGCAATGCATAATGGTTTGGCTTTGCCATTTTTTTACTTGTATGCATGTGCCCAACCGATTCACTTGGGGCGTGGACCGGTAGAGACGGGATCCTTAAGAGGAAACGAAAGCCACGGTTCGGCCATACCGAGACGAGCCGAACCACTCGCTCTTGCAGCGATATTAGGACCATCATGCGTGTATAACGGTTCTTATGTTCAGATTGTGCGTTTTGGACATGTGGGAAAAACCGAGATGACAACTTCCAAGCCTTATCCTACTTGGGACATGTCGGGCCCTGGCCGGGATCCTCAGCTAACTGCTTACCCAGCTGGTGTAGTCCGCAATCAGATTCCCTCCGAGGGCCGCCAGGTTGAAGTTCAGGAAGACCACCACCGGATGAAACAACACCTCTAAAGCGGTGGAGATCAGCATGAAACAGCGTGTTTACGTTACCTGAGAGAGGGATCTGTCCAGCTTGATTGACGGTTCCGACCACCGCCGGGAACAGGGCCAACGTGACGAAGAAGGTGAGAAAGACGCATAGCATGTCCTGCCACTTCTAGAAGTTTGCCTACGTTGACGAACTGCAATGCCTAAAAGTACCTCTTGTACCGTTGCCGCGATTTTCCGCATGTGTGCTCGAATATCAACGTCAGCCTCCGGCGCTGCTTCAGCTTCGCGTGCCATTGTCCTGTAGTACTTGGCGTACGGCTAAAAATGTTTGTTGGGGAACGCCAGTACGAAGTACCGAATCTAGCCTAATAAATGCCAGGGTATTTATACCACACTCTTACATGATAAGCGGTGCCGCGTGCACAATCATGCAGGGCTGCATGGCTTCTTTGGTCTGCATCCACCTTGCGGTTTTCACATGTTCGGGAAAGTGTTCGCATGCTTCCTGTTTTAGCATGCCTAGCAGGCATGCTTCCACTCTCGGCAAGCATGCGCTCGTGCGCGCACGCGTACGATAGGGCTGCGGGATGAAATTTGGTTGACCGAGACCGAGACCACACCTACCGAGACCAGACCTACCGAGACCGAGACCAGACTCATGAACGAGACCGAGACTTGAAGAATTTTCGGCTTAAAATCGCCCCACCGCGGTCAAAAATGTAAAAAAAAATTCTGTTAATATTGGCTCGCCGCAGGCGACACCAACGAAATTTTGGGTGAAATTTAGAGAAATATAGTGAAATTTCGTAGGTCGGCGCCTAGCGGCGGGCCATTTCGGCCTTTTCTCATGGCCGAGACCGAGACCAATTTAGATTTTCCTCATGACCGAGATCGAGACCAGACCGATGACCGAGACCAGACCCCCCCCCCCCCGAGAGTCTCGGTTTTCGAGACCGAGACCGAGACCCGCAGCCCTGGCGTACGATTCACCAATTCGCATTCAGCCTACTTACCAATCGGCACAGCACAGCAAAGGAAGCAAGGCACAGCACTGCCGTGAAGAGCGCGAAGGAGAAGTAGATGCATGCCGCAGTCCGGACGTCGCCATTCGGCGCCACTGAAAATCATCTAATTTGCTGGCATCGAAGCGCTGACTTCCTACCGACGAGGCTCACGATGGCAGCCGAGCTGATCAGGACGCCGCAGAAGTTGTTGCCGATGACGACCGCGTTTATGAAGAGCGGCGGGAAGTCTGCGACGAAGCCCCACAGACAGTTCTCGTACATCCCGTTGGCGCTGAAGAACACCGCCACCGTTGCCATCGTAAGCCAGAAGAAGCCATCGGTCCCTAAACCAGAAGGCACTGTCGCTCATACGAGAAGGTTTTAAGACACACGTAATTTTGACTGCACTCGCTCCCAAAAAAACATCACACGCCCAACGCGGCATCTAATGGTGACGAAAAACTTACATGAGCTGGTGTCGATGAAGACGAAGCTTTCGTTCGCGGCGATCACCAAGACGACGACTGCAAGGCAGGCGTATACCTGGCGCACAGCCGCACCGTGGAAGGCGACCACGACGCTTACGACGTTGATCAGGAACTCCGGGACCTGGGAGAAGAAGCCGAGCCAGGAGAAGAAGAGGAGCTGGTAGTGGGTCTGCTCGGTAGTCCCAGTGACGTTTAACTTGTAGCCGATAAAGTACTGAAAAACACTGCTTGGAACAGTGATGACTTGGCAGAACAAGATGTGCCATCCGTAAGCGTTAGTTGTGCTACCTTGAACCATGGAAAGGTCGTTCAAAATTTCCTGCCAGATCGTCCGTGTTTTTGTAAGGACCTCGTCGCGGAACACGCTCAGGTCAGGACCAACAATAATAGCATTTCAAAAGCTGGATTACCAATTTTGAAGCTAAATTGCTTAGCATTATCATTTACCTACGAGTAGGGGAACTGAAATTCTGGGCGTTTCCTCGTATTAGTCGAAGGCAAAGCGGAGTTACGACTTGTAAACGTAACGTACGGCCGGTGCAATGGTGACGAAGACGTTCCACGGCAGCAAGAATCCGATGCCTTGGAGGAGGAATATCGCTTTGACATCCACGCTTGGCTGGCATGCTGGGAGAGTACGTGGGTAGCATCCGGAATCAGGGCAGCACGGTCGTCGGTTCCAGGCTCTTGCTCAACGTCCACCGAATCTCGCGCATTCATTTGTGCCTCGAAGCGTATGACTGAGCTAAAAACCTTAACTGAGACTGGGACAATCCTCTTCAAACAAGTAAGTTCGCACTCACACGAAGGGCATCGCTCGCGACGCAAACCGAACCGAACGCAATCAACACAACGATATCACGTCACAAGTCATGCTTGTCCTCGCAATCAGTCATTCGCTTCCTCAGAATTTCGTATGAGACATTCATTGGATTTTCGCCCTATTTCATTGGTGCGAGAAGCGAAAAGATTGCGTCAGAGCGGCGAAAAGTCGACAATAACAAGCGGTCCTCGCGAGTACGTGCAGCCTGCAGCACGAGGCACTCGACACGAAAACTGCGGTGCAGGCAATCGAAGCGTACAAATAGCATGCAACAAATCCCAAAGCACTTTACGCTGCGAAAACCAAATGCTCTCGTGCGGGGGGGGGGGGGGACATTGTAAAAATGAAGCACGCAAGAAGTGGGATGATCTATCCAAACGAGTAAGGCCCAATGTGATTGGGTTTGTAGAGGCCAATGTATTCAGCCAGAATCTGTGCATGGCGGAAGTGCAAGCATGCATGCGCTCGTATCATGCAAGATGTACAAAAGCTGTTCACAAATCACAAATAGCAAAACAAGCTTGACGAAAATCGCTAAAACTCCTGGCAGAAACGAGGTTTTAACCTGCTTTCTTCGCTGGATGGTGCCAAAACTACACCTCACACAAATTAATAAAGCGTTTTTCCAAGTTCCCTGTCTTAGCCAAAATTAAATAAGCGGAAGAAAAACATGTCTCCTTCGTGACGTGGTGTAAACTGACTCTCTTAACCGTTCGGGCCGTGCCACGGCTTCCTGTTGCGAAGCGTCGACGCTTTCTCGCTAAGTTCTCATGTTAAACAACCCGGGCGAGGCGATGCGCAATTATTACTCATGGAACAGTCGCCAAGAGCCAAAAATACAAGTCGGCTCCACCGGCAAGGGAATGAGAAGGGGAAACCGATGCGACCTCACAAACGCGACCACTAGCAATAGCTGAAGAATGAATGCATAAAATACCTAACTAATCGTCTAACTTACTGTTTCACCAATTTACCGACTTTCAATTTACGCTACTTATTCTACAAGTAGCCGAAGCAATATGACCAAGCGGTCAGTAACGATGCAAACCATGCGGCACGCTATGCGGGACGACGGTAAGGCACGTCTAACGCTGACCGCATAGAACGTGAGTTACCACGTGCATGCAATGTCCGAGGAGAGAATGAGCTCAAAAAGGGGCATTAAGTGGACAATGTTATGCGAAAGAAATTCGAAAAGTATGCCTTACGCTACCCAATTTTCACGTAAAAATGAACTCTAGAGTTCCACAAGCAAAGTTGACTTCGGGCAACAAAATTCCATTATGGGAAGAATGCAGTATAGATGGAATTTACTCGGAGAACACTGGATAGATACCCCCGGATTTACCCCCGGAATTTTACCCTGACCCCCGGATTTACCCCGGAATTTCACTGCCGGGCCCGGAATCGCTGTTTTGGAGTTGAGAGCCCTGGTTACACGTACTCTCGGCACAGGGAATTTCGGTCCCGCATCATCGGTCCCTAGTTTTCAGGCTCAGTGCAAGGTTCGGTATTTTCGGTCTCGGTATTTATTTTGCATCCCGGGAAGATGTCACGTTTTTGAGCAGGCCCAAAGTTACTATTCTTACCGTCTTAGTAACCTTTTCCGTGCCGTACGCGACAAATTTTACGCTTAGGAGCGCTGTTTTGCCGGTTTAGGAACATTTTCGTCTGTACGCGATTAAGCTTAGGCTTAGGCTAAATTACCGGATCGGAAGTTGTGAATACGTCCGTTGTCGCGGCCAGCTTTCCGACACATGACAGCCGCCGAGGCACCGCCTAGATCTTTCTGCCCGCACATTCATAGCCATTGATCCGTTAGTCAGTGTCGTTCTAAGCTGTTTATGGACCGGCTGCCGGTGGGCCTAACACTCGGCATTAAACTCTCTAATTGCCGATTCCAGTCCGAGGCTTATGGTACAACTAGGTCTAAGTATAAAGGCTATGCCACGCCGTAACATCGTGAACATTGCCTACGTCTTGCCTTAGGGGAACGTTTTCACGGAAAACCTTCCTCGCTTCTTCTTAGAAATCATGTAAGCGAGCAGCACACAAATCATTAGCATCCAATTATGTCACGGCTTAAAAATGAATGTGTTTCTCCTTGCAGCCAAATGACACACACATACAATAACAGGGAAATGGGTACGAACAAGTAACGGCTGCTACGAGAGATAATAGTAGGCGACGCCAAGGTAACTGGCTAAGACCAATACAAACACAAGGACGAACACAAACACGAGGACCAAGGCCTCGTTCCTGCGGCTGGAAACGTCGTCGAGCTCCTTGCGGTCCTCCTGCTCGGAGTCGTCGTTCAGCTCCTCGCTGTCCGCCTGCTTCGCAACGTTATCCAGCTCCTTGACGTTCTCCTGCTCGCTACCGTCTGAAACGCAAAACGGCTGCTGGGGCTGGAATTTTATACCTAAATTGTCCGTGCACGTTTCTAAACAGCTCCAAAACAGCCCTTCTAACACTACGCCCACAATTGATTGCGGCCGCAACCGCCGCAATGTGCCACCGCAAAAATGGTGCCCACAATAGCCACCGCAATGCGGTGGCCTTTCAAAAAATTTGAAGAGTCCGCCACAGTGGCCGCAATGCGCCGCCGCAATCGAAGTTTACCCAAAGGGAACCCTTTGGATGAGCGGGAATGGACCATCGCCGATCGTCTTCAAAATTTTCCAAATTTACCATGGCTTGACAAGTAACCTTGTCAAGGCATTTTCAAAAATGAATGTTATTTTCGAAAATTTCAACTTTTTAAAGCCTTGATATTGAGCCATAGTGTCCTAGGACGCTCTACTAACGTTTCTAGTGCTGTTTCAGCACTTTACAGCGTCATCGTTCATTATGCATGCCCAATAATTCGGTGAAAATCATTGATTGCGGCCACAGCGTTGCGGTGGTCATTGTGCGCAGGCATTGCGGTACCTCAAAGTGCGGCGGCGTTTGCGGCCGCAATGGGTGCCCAGTATAGATTGCGGCCGCAACCGGCCGCAATGCGGTGGTGTTGCGGTGGCGGTTTATTGTGGGCACGTGCCCACAATGGATTGCGGCATTGCGGTGTTGCGGCCATTGCGGCTACAATCAATTGTGGGCGTAGTGTAACCGTTCCATTCAAGCCGCCAGTGCTAGAACACAACTCTGAATGTAGAACACTCGTCTACAATCGCCTCTTGATCGAACTCAGGCTGCAAACTGGGGTGGAATGTTTAAACGCGAAAAAACCGTCCCCGCTCTGCTCATCTCTGGAAGCGTCCCCGAGCAGCTTACCCGCAACGACAGCGATCTCGTTCATCGCCGCGTCGAATTCGATTTCTTTGCGCGCTAAGAGCGTGGACAGTCGCTTCTTCTTAGAGTCGTTCGAGGCCGACTCGAGCTGCTTCCAGATCGCTACGTACTCGTCGAGTGCGGCGCGAGCTAGGCAAGCAAGACTCTCGACGCGTTGCAGATCCTTCCGCTCGGCCTTCTCGAGCAGGGCAAAACGTTGCTCCTGCGGGGTGCGCAACCATCCGCCGGCTAAAAACAGCTCAGTTCACGACAATGTGGTTATGAATCGTGTTCCACTTATTCCACTTATACGCTCTTACGGCCTCTTTATTTAAGCGATTCTTCGAATTTTTGGAACGCCGTTTCCCTGCGCAACTGCCATGCGGCTTCAACCTATTCACCCGATGCTACACCGTCTAGTAGTGCGACTAAACGGCTTACTTTCAGCAGTACGGAACAACAGGTCCGTGAGTTTCGCGTGTTCGTCTTTCTTCTTCTCCAGTTCCTTGTGCAGTCGCCTACACTCTTCGTGTTTTGCGGTCGAGAGCTTCACCTGGATCACTTTCTTCTCCCTCAGGACACTGTCAACGAGTTTGGTGAGCTCGATGTGGCGGCGAGGGTTTTCCAGAAAGCTCTTCAGCAGCGGAGGGACGACGCCGTACTTCTTCGAGTCATCGGCTAAATACGGGAAGTTGTATGACATCTTCTGCCCCGGCAGATGTAAGCATACCGGTATAGGCGACTTCACCGGTCCTGAAAATGCGAGTCGCAGTGAACGATGGCGCGGTGCAGCTTATTTGGTCGCAGGTTAGGGAACAGCAACCGCTCGACTTCATCGTCATTGTTTCCTTCTCCGTATCGAAGATGTACTCGAGGACTCGTCCGCCGACTCTCTTTGTCCAGTACTTCACTCTGTACGCTACTACTTTAGCGTGGTCGGTACCGGTAACCAACGTACTAACCTGGATGTGGAGTAGGAGCCGCCTCGACGTCGCGCTGAGTGGAAGCTCTCGGCTCGACGTGCTGTCCACGCTGCTCTTTGATCTTCGCTGCGATGAGACAAAGTCGCTTCAGGAGTTGGTCCGGGGCGAATGGGACGGCCGTCGCGTCGATGGTAGTGGCGGGATGCTTGATCGGAATGAGGGCCTAAACACGTAGTTGACAGATGTTTGAGCGAGGTAGGTTTACGTTCTCGTCCGTCGTAACGGCACAAAGCGTGCGAGTGGCGCCGTGAAGGTCGGTGATCGTGAGGAGGACGAGTACGGGTCCGCGCTCGACGCTCAGACGGAGCTTTGCCTCACCACGAGCGTTCTTCTTCTTGCTGCCCACTTTCTAAACAGAAAGTGCTTAGTAAGTGAATCGAAATCGCGCTTCAAGCAAGTTAATTTCAAATACACTGGTCTACATACATTCTTTTGCCCGAGGTTGACGTTAAAGGAAAAAGTGGGTTTGTGAGAGATGCATCAAAGTTTGACTATGCTGATTATAATTTAGCACAGTGAAACCGCAGCATTTGCCGAGAACTAATTCGGCGGCTTAAGGCTTTAGTGCCAAGCGTTTCGATTCGGAAGCTAAGAGGCGTCACGCTACCTCCATGTGAAGCTCGGACAGTGGCGGGTAGCCCTTGACGGCCTTTGTCTGCAGCTTGGTTGTTTGGCCTGCGGTCGACAGCTTACTTCCGGATCCCGGGAACGTGCTCAGGCAGCAGCCGCGGATGTCGGTGCGGAACGAAGGTGGCCTGAAAGTGTGCGACCGTCTTAAGCTAATTCTCAGGGAGCAACTTACGCCAATGCAGCGTCCTTAGAGTCGCAGAGTTGCTCCAGTTGACGAATCCACGCGGCCAGGTCGTCGTGAGTGGAGCCCTTGGCGGCAGGTCCGAGAGACGCCATCGTTTCCCGCACCAGTTGGTCGTCGGGCAAGTCCAGTTGCATGTTCTAAGTTAGTATCGTTCGCAAAGCACGGATGCACAAGATAGAAGTCCGCACGTGTACATATAGAAGGCATCGTTTAGGCTTAGGCCTTTCGTCGTCTAGAATTGATATGCGCGTGAAAACAAACAGATCAACAACAAGTAGGGTGTTATGGAACCAAATACGAGCACGCTAAGAGGCGTGGAAATGTCACCAAAGCAAGTGTTGTCCGTCCGGCGCGCCGCTTGTGCACGTACGATCGAGCCGGCGGCGGCCGACGGCCGCTTTCGAGCAAACCGTCGGGAGAACGAACCATTGCCACCTCCGCTTGCCGTCTAGGAAAGCGGCGGCGGCTGCAGCAGCAAGGCAGCGTTGCGATCGATTTGGCGCAGCGCCGCGTACTTCAAGGGCCGCTTGCTAAAAGCTGCCGCCGACGTTGATGTCGATTAAAATGTGGCCATAACCTGTCATCTATCAGAAGGGCGACACGATTGCTCGGGAATTGTTTCTAGCAATGAAGTAAACAAATAAGTAAGTCAGCAAATGAACGCAGTATTGAAATTCACACAAGAGCTCGATCTTGTCAGTAAAGTGTGAATGTCAGTAAATAATGACGCCGAAAAGACGAGCTCGTGCATTGCCCTTTGTCCATGTGTTCATCATCGCTTCACGTGGTGGTCCGCCAATTTAAAAACGGGAATCAAGCATAAAATGCTTAATACTTCCCACGTTTATGCAGCATTCGGAAAATACATGAAGCTTTATTTAATAACCACCTGCATATCTGCTTCAAAGTATATTGAGCAGTCGTTCAGATTAGGGCTGGGGAAGAATCGGAATCGGGTTCGGAAACCGGTGTTTTTCGGATGAATCGGAATCGGTCCAAATGGTCGATTCCCGCCGTTTGCTTTCTCGAGCTCGCCGCAGGCGACACCAACGAAATTTTATACAAAAAAATTCGACATTTTCGGTGAAAATTTGCTCTGGCCGGCGCCTAGCGGCGGACAATGTCTGCATACTTGAAGCCTGCGAACGTCGCAACGCCACGCCAGGAATTAGAGACTTCACCATTGAACTTTATTCGTGACTTGCGACTCCAATAGATTAACGATGAGCGCGATGCATATTTAAGCACACCGCTAATAGTCAAGTCAGCATCAATCGCGTAATCTTCTCAATAACGAAATGGACAAATGCTTCTCTTGCGTCAAATGCCCGAAAAGCTTCGGTCGGCAGTTCGATCTACTACGCCATCTCCGCACCGTTCACAAGCTGCAGCGTTTTCACTGCGCTAAGTGCCCAAAGAGCTACGGCCAGAAATCTCACCTGAACGAGCACGTCCGGCGGGTGCACGCCAAGCGGCAGGCTCTTCAACGCGCTGGATCATCGAAGAGCGTGAGCTTCAAGGGACAATCCACCGGCGACGGCGCACAGGCCCAAGAAGGCTCTCGGCAGCTTGTGTGCACCGTTTGCAAGGAGACGTTCGCGAACACGGCTCGCCTACGCGAGCACGCCGTTTTGCACAAGCGAACCGACGGCATCGAGTGTCCCGTGTGTCACGTGAGGGTCAAGACCAAGGGCGCTTTCACCGGGCATATGCGCAAACGACATCCCACGAAGGTGCCAGCAGTCGCCGACGGCATCAAGCAGGAAGATGGTGACGACGCCATCGAAGACAGGTAGCTAGAATAAGGTTTAAGATCCTAGGCTGCGCACACAGTAGCCAGCAGTGTTCTGCATTAAGATACAATAGACCAAGATATTATTTTAGCAAGCCTACTGTCGAGCCTGACACATCCGGTCCGCCGCTGAGCATCAAGGACGAGACTGCGTTGGCCGAGTCACTTCCCGGCGAGACTGCTCACATGCAGAACGGCAACGAGCAGCAGAAAGGAGTCGCGTCGGCTACGGCGAAGGCTCCACCTACGCTCGTGCTCCGCTTGCGCGCTACGGTGCAGTTCAAGACCAGCAGTGGACGAATGCTCATCATAAAGAACCAGCCGGCGTGCTTGACCTTCGGTGACTTCCGCAAGCTGTTCTGCATTCCGGCCGAGATGGGAAAGCTGATCGTCTTCAAGAAGTCGGAGGGCGGCGCCAGCGGTGCTGACCAGTGGATCGTGCCAGACGACGACAACATGACCCTGCCTCTCGTGGACGGATGCATCATCGCCGAGACGTGCACCGACTTCTGAGCAACCTTGGCCATGCACAGCCGTTCACTGCATCCGTTTAACCATTTTTCTGATCCTTTCCGTTCTATACTTCGCAATAAATTATTTGGCACTTGACAGTCAATTTGGTGGGCAGTAGGCTTTTTTCACATCGACCAAAAGGACGGACGCATGAAATGCGAAAATTTTCTAGACCCATGTTGAACGAGTTCTTCTAGATGAACGAGATGCATGCATAAATCAACGTGTCCTGCCCGAAATTTTTTCCCACTCCAAACGGAGTGCTCGCAGCAGATACCTGCGAGTCGCTTGAAATCCTGCTTCAAGGCAAGCGGGTACCAGCCACGATACTCGCTACCGCAGGGTGCGGAGTATTTATCACGTACTTTAAGGGCTCTCTTTACGGGAAGGCCCTGCACAGCAAATCTTGAGAAGAATCAGGATCGGCAATCGGTGTTTTTTTCTAATAATCAGGATCGGTTTTAAAATTTTGAAATCGGTACGCGATCCGGTGGGTCCCCTGCCCTAGTTCAGATCGATTCGTGCGAGGCGTCCTATTCTCCGTCGTAGGCACGTTGAGCCAATGAAGCGATTACCCTCAGCACGCGGGAACAACCGAGTCTGCCAACTGGCTTAGAGTTATCCAAACTACAGAAAAACTTTTACAAAGACTTCGGCACTGGAGCTCTTATCGTTTCCCGTAGCCGAGTACCGTAGTGCCGGTCGCGTCGTTTCCTCTCTACGTCCCGGCAAAAGCTGCCATGCCGTTCCCGCTAAAAACGGTACGACTTTGACTTCCAACGGCTTTTTTCCAGCCGCTGCGCCTTCCTGGCGGCTGGGCTGGGCAGCCCGGGACGGGTCTACCTTATTGCTCATGCGGACGTCGCCACGCAGGCTTTGTGCAGTCTGCTAGCAAAGGAAGTCCTCCACGGATCACATGTAAATCTTACATACGTTTATTGGACTTGGGCGATATATTGGCACTCAGATGAGTTCATAGGTAAGTGGGAAGGTATGCACGAAACGAGAGGATGTTACTTCTCCGGAAATATGCTTCTGAATGGCCGGCACGCGTGCTCGAGTTCGAGGTGGGCGATTCCTTGCGCGCGCATTGCGGAGGAGGCGCTCGTGACGTCCTCGTCGTCCTCACCGTCTTTCCGCACGCGACGCCACTTCGCACGACGGTTTTGGAACCACGTCTTCACCTGAAATTCGAAGCGTTCTGACTGTTCGTTCCCAGGAGCAGTCAAAGCTGTCAAATTGTCCCTTGGGAGACCCACTCTCTTAGGGAGAGAGTAGAACGGCAATTCTTCGGGAATGCAACTAAAACTAATGCTAAAACTATTGAAACTAACTTTCAAGTTCAACACACGTTTTTATCGCAATGAACCACGGCTTTTTGGGGACTTGCACTAAACCCAAGAAGATCTGGGTCGCGTTCGGTTCAGATCCGTTCAGCAGTTTGGTAATGAACTCGCAAGTTTAGTTAAACACTGAGGAAAGCACAAATCACTCGATCGGATAGGTAGCTCCAAGACCTCTTTCCAGGATTATTGGACCTCTGTCCTTTCTGGGAGATAACCTCAGGACTGTTATGAAAGGCCCGTTTTGCCGGCATGGGTTGGAAGACGAGAACGCATGTTCCGGGGGTTAGTATTGATCAGAGAAGTGCAGGAGACGTACCGACGCTCGTTGGCAGCAGCAACTGCATTCGCGCAGTTAATTCTGAGGACTCCAAGGTTTTTAGCTTTTTAGGATTTTCGACTTCGTTCCAGTTGCGCCCGGCACAAGTTTGAGCTATTTTGCTATACTTTGCTACAACGTTCCTTTCACCCATCAACGCAGAATTAAGTCGTCGAAATTCGCTGATCGGCCCTTACTAATTTGCAAAAGATCAAGCATGCCCCCTGCTCACACGCTTTCATGTGCTTAAGCGTGATTAAATCGTCCTGATCGGCACTTTTCAGTAGCGACAGTCATCCGAGTCCTTCAACTCAGAGACAGATATGTACCCTGGCTGATGGGCTTTGCAAACAAATATATATGTTCCAAACTCTCGCAAGACTCGCCATTCGCACGTTTCCCACACAAGCTTTTCCTCTCTGGGCCGTACACATTACAACGCAGCGCTGTTTTAGCGTCTCGCGCTGAAGCGATGCGCACACACTGCGCAGCATTGCTCACTTATTGGATTAGACGCTCAAGTGGCACGTGATCGCCAAACGACGAGAACGCGCGTCTCTCGGTCACAATGTGATGGCACTCGGTCACACGTCATCCCGGCGCAGGCGGCCACCGGTGCGGATTACGCGTCCGGCCGGAGACGGCGCGATGCGGTCAAGTACTCGAGTGCAAACAAGCGGCCATTCGAGAAGTTGTGCGGTTGCGCTCGATAGGGTATTAAATTGGCCATGATCCGCGCATGGTGGTCATTTGTACTTGTCTGCATTCACTGGGCCACGCGATGGAAAACGTCCGAGCATAAGGTCTCCAGCGCACAAATGGGACCTATCGGTCAAAGGGGGCCAAATTTTAGCATTATTTTTTGGGAAATAAATTTCCTCGGCCCTAAGAGGGGCTATTGCTTGAACCGTCTTTAATTTCTGTTGTACCTGAGGGCAACTTGAGTTCATTCGTCAGCCGAGTTAAACCAGTCCCAGCACCCTTAATGAAAAAGTTCAAAGGTAGCGAAAATGCGTTCAACGCGAAAGTTCCTGCGTTAACGCTCAGAGAGCTGCCACGGGAGTAATAAGCGTTAAAAAACCTGTCCGACTTTCGGAACCCATGAGTTTTCGTATATGAGAAGGCGGTGCGACTTGTGCACTTACTGGGACTGCTTCACTGTCGCTGTACCAATTTCTCTCTTGCTAGCTGGCCGTCGACACGTTAAACCCAATAAACAAAATGGTCTGATGCAGGCAAAGCCATCGAATTTTAAAGAAGAAGAACGACAACATGTAGAGTTTTTATTTGTTTTAAGTTGAACATGAACTTGATGGAAGTTTGGGTCGAAGCCGAAACCCATGTCACGGTGCAGTGTCACTAGCGAAGGTGCTTACCTGTCGTTCGGTCAACGCTAGCGACTTCGCCAACTTCCTCCGCTCGACGTTCGACAGGTACTTGTGCTGGTCGAAGGTCTGCTCGAGGGCGTCCGTCTGCTCGTTGGTGAACCGGATCTGACCGCCCTTGCGCTTCTGCTGCTGCTTCTGCATGTACGGGTAGAGCCACGGCAGACGCGGGTCCCAACCTGAAAGCAGTCGATAGTGTAAGCGTAACGAAGGTGGCTCATTTCATGACCACGATCTTGGAAATTAGGAATAGCGGAGTTTGCAGAGGTATATTAAAAGACTGGTCAGAGGTTTCGGCCTGGAAATTTAAGCTATCTTCGCGCTTGCGTGAGCCGAAAACATTCGCAGCAATATCGGAAAATTTGGTGACGAGACTTACAACCTTTCTAACGCTTGATTACTGCGCTGCGGTCAAACGGTTTTGTGCCGTCTAGGTGACAACCATGTGCGACGGGCGTTTAAGCCGAGGCCCGGCCCGGCCCGCGGCTCGGAGGCGGGCCGGGCCTTAATGCCAGGTAAAAGGTCCGGCCCCGCAAGGGTACAAAAAAGTGCCTTTGGGTCCCCCCCACCCCCTCCCCTCCCTCGT
>JNEY01000334.1:75609-96458 GCA_020875895.1 Aphelenchus avenae
GGGGTCACCACGGGTACGAGGTACGGCACGGGGGGGGGTCAGTGCCGATCTCTACTAAGAAAGTAAGCACCCTCATGGGTACAGTTTAGAAAAAATGGTAACTAGACCGGCAAGTGTCGTCGAGTCAAGACCGACGGTGGTCTCACAGAAGAGCGTATATCGGGAGCACAGTTCTCAGAAAGCCCGGTGAATCGGTATATACCGAGTTATGTCGGAGATACGTCCCGTACCTGCATGAAATAATGTGACATCGACGACGACAACGACAACTGTCGAACGCTGCCATTGCGTAGGAGACCTGTGAAGAGCGACGTCGCTTTTTGCGTTTCGTCAAATTGCCAGGTCAACTGGCCGGTGGCACGGGACGCGCCGTTATTCAGCATCGTTGGATCCGAAGTGCACTCGACGGCGATAGTGATTTTGTTCAGAGCAATCTGGTGACGCTGGCCGGCAGCGCCTGGGCCGTAGCTGCCAAGTCCTCCCCGGCCTCCACCAGTGAAGCACACAAGGCGACCCTAAATACTTGCTAAAGCTGTGCGCAAAAGCGGGTGCTAATTGGATATCGGGAGGGGGGGGGGGGGGTGTGTCACCCACTTTATGGGGTGGCTAGGGGTCCCATGCGAGTAACCTCAATACGGGGAAGTGACAGTGTTAATTTTAAACAAGGACCCCCCATACCCGTAGTAACTATCAATGGAACACTGCTCTACCTTCTTCATGAAACTGTTGTTGTTCATAATGATCCGTTTGATTGACCTGGGAAGTGACTCGTACCTTCTCGTCACAAGCAGGGCCGACCACTTCCAGACGGATCAAGTCGCGAAAGTTCTGGCCGTCCAGCGAGGCCACCGCGGCGTGTAACTTTTGACACGCGAACTCGATGCTATCGAGACTGAAGCGGTCCAGGAAGCTGAGGATGTTCGCCAGATGCTCGAGCGGCAACTTCACCACACAGTTCTTGCTAAATCGAGGCTGGTGGGAACTTTAGCTAATGACTTGTGCTTACCCTTTCTTCGTAAAGGACTGAATAGCCGCAGAGGACGCATTGCTTTCGCCGGACATTGCCTCGACCTGAAGTGGTTTGGGGGGATTTATATCCGCGCTAGGGGGGTGAACATAATGCTTGCTCTCAAAGTAGCCAAGGGTCGCTTTCAGCACGCCCAATCCTGCCTACCTTCAGCGGCGGCTTGTCCTCGCGTTGTCGACGGTCGTCCTCTCCGACCACGTGCAGCATCCCCTCCTGGAGCATCTTAAGCTGGTCCTTCAGCAGGCGGCACTCCAGTTCGGCGTCGAAGCCGTCGTCCAGGTGGGTTCGAAGGCGCTTGATCACGTCGTCGCGGGCCCGGAGCTCTTCGCGAAGGCGATGCAGATCGCTGACGCTAAAATGTCGCGTTCGGATCAGGCAAATTGAGACGGGTTTGTCCGACTTACGTTTCCTCGTGACGCTGCTGAGCCACGTTGACAGCGCGCTCGAAAGAAGAAGAACATTGCAACAGTTGATCCATGCTTTCCCGACTAAATACCCTGACACATCAGTGTTTTAACCGATAAAGTTGATCATCTACAAAGCCGCGCAAACACGTGGCGAATAACGAAAGTATTGACGACCTCTTACAAAGAAGAATGGGGTCGCTTTTCGGAAGGGTGGACATTAAAAGAGCCAATCTTGTGGAGTCGGGGGCAATCCGCCGGCAACAGCTGCTCAGTAAAGAGGGGCACGGAGAGGGACGATTTGGGAATACGTGGTGGCTAAAATGTGCGAAAATGAAAAGGTACGTGCGCGCGTACGCAGCGGAGAGCCAGAGCGCAGCCGCCCTTTGTGTGAATAGAACGGCGAGGCGTTGGCTTTTCCGCGGCGCCTCATACACATGCGGACCTGCCGGGGTGGCGGACGCGGGCCGAAGACGCGTTCACACTGCGCGCAATCAATTCCGCTGCGAGGCTGCTGGTGACTGCCGCGGAATTTCTTCTCCCTGGATCACTCTTTCGCCTCGATGTCTGCCTGTGCTCACGGGTGGGGAGTGTCTTTACCTTCGATATCTCGATTCGCAAAGCGACGACTCACGGGCTTCTTTCATGGGCCTTGACGGCTTATTCAGCGACGTGTGGCTGCTGGGTAACGATGCCAGCGAACGCCGCCATCCGGACCCTAGTGCATTTCCGCATTCGCATAGTCGTGGCGGAGCTGGTGCTGGACGGAGCCGTCTGGCGAATGACGCAAATCAGAAACAACATAGGTAGGATGACTAGCGCCTTACAACCGCTCAACGTCATAAATAGAGCAGCAAGAGCTGAGTTTATACCGGTTCGAGAGCAGCTACGGGCCACGTTCCTGAGTAGAGACAAGCAAAAGAGTTGAAAGGCAGAAACTATGTTCATGGAAAAATCCCTTAAAAGAGTCACGAAATCCTTCTAGAAAGGAACAAGAAAGCCTGGACGTAAACAGCCATACAGGTCGTAAGCCTAAAGGCAAGGCCGATGGGAAGCCGACGTAGCTTCCTGGTGCTCAGTATCCTATCAGTCTCTCATCGATGGTGAAGAAGTTCATTTATTTGATGGAAAATGGAAACATATAACGAACAGTTACTGCGGCAGCAGGATGCATATTTAGGACAACGAACATAGCCGGCTTGCAACAAGTGTTAGGGAATCCTGGCCGCGCTGGTAAGGACAAGTTAAAACGTGAGCTTTTTGAATGTTGAGACATGGGGGAGAGCATGAGAAGCATGCGAGAGACACTAGTCGTTCAGTGAGCGCAATACGTCGCTCTTTCGGTAGCGACGGAAGTCGATGAGCTTCCACGGCGTTCGCGCCGTCCATCCGTCCGACTCCACGGTGGCGTTCACGGCGGTGATCTTCAGCTCGACGGTGACGTCGGTCACGCTGGGATCGGGAACCTGGTAGACCACGCAATGGTCGTCGTTGTCGTCAAGACGTCGGTATTCCTCGAATCCTACCAGCTGTTCGTCGACCTCGTGGACCGCAAGGAATGAGGCGTCGATCGAATAGCGCTTTCCGACGGAGATGGCGTGCTAAAGTGCGCAAGCTTAGCATCGGTGTTAATGCAACACACTCGAGGGAACGACTTTTCATTTGTATTTTCAAAAATTTGGCTTTTCATGTGTTTATTGGTCTTTCGCTCATCCAGCTTTTAAGTTCGCTTCTATGCTCTGAGGCAAAGATCGGCACCCGTACCGTATTACGGCCCTTACCGTACCATATTGCCGTACTGAGAATACGGCTGCACGGTACGGGTAGGTACGGCCAGTACGACCGCACGGTACGGCATCTGGTCAGTACGGCAGCCGTATATCGGCAAAAAATTGGCAAAAAATCATCAAAATGGTTACAATTTCAGTAGATATGTCGAGAATGAACGTTAGTATACCATGACAGTCTTATTAAAAAGGCAATCAATGGAGAAAACAATGGAAAATTAGTCAAAAGCTACGTTTAAGCAACGGTTTAAGCTTACGCTTAGGCTTATTTTAGCCTTTACTACCGACCTAGTACGGCTTTTTAGTACGTGCCGTACTGAGTACGGTACGGCTGTACGGCACGGGGGTCCAGTACGGTACGGTACGGGAGAGTCAATACGGTACGGCAGTACGATACGGCTTGGGTTTGCCGATCTTTACTCTGAGGGCAATCAAAGACAGCTTACCTCCATGAGTCGAAGGCAGAAATCCTGAGGGACGCGAGCTGCCGGGAAGCGAAGTTCAACCTTGGCACTTTCATCAAGGTCCGTGCGGAATAGGAATGCCAGAGCGCCGTCGCAGAGCTCGGGATACGCCTGGAGCACGAACTTGCCAACGGGACCGTGTGTTCCCGCCCCAGTTGCCCCCATTATACACGTAGAAGCGAGCCGACGTCAGTTCGATGCACATGACGCGCTTCTGCGTCGCCGCAATGAGGAAGTGGTCGCTTAGCAAATTGACCGGGGCGTCGCTAATTTCGAGGGTCTCCAAGCGGTTGAACTGCATCAAGGCCTCGCGAGCAATCGGAAGATTTACGACTTCCGGCACCACGCGGTCAACTGTCATGCTACCGACTGCGACGTCCACGTCAGCCGCCGATAGCGCCTAAATGAGAGATGAGTCGCAACGCGTGTGGCATTCCTAATCCGACCGGCAAAGGGCCTCCCGCCGGGGCCAATCGGCGTCGAAACCGAAACCGAGAACTACCAGATTTCGATCATTTTTTTCACAGCAATGCGCTAATTTTTTTGCCAGCACAGCCTGTGTACACCACGTCCCTTCCTTCAATCCTGTTCCTCCTCAAGAACACTGTGCAAAATTCAGAGCTCGGGGTTCACAACCTTGGAGTCTTCTCCCTAACGTCTGCCTTGACCAGTCGTACCTGAATGAAGTGGTGCATAAGCGGTCCGCTCAATCTCAACTGTTGCACGAATGCGTTGCGTAGGAGACCGACAAAGTGCGGCGTCGCTTTTGGCGTTCCGACGAAGTTCCAGGACAGCTTGGCGGCGGTCCTGGTTGCGCCGTGCTTCAGTGCCGTTGGAAGTGAAGAGCACTCGACGACGATGGTAAACGGGGTCTCGGCATGAGCGGTCATGTACTTCTGTGCGGCAGCGCCCAGGCCGTCACGGGCATGGACGCCACGATCTCCGCCGCGGTTGAAAGGACCAGGACGCTAAATTACGGCAAAATTCGCTCGAGATACGACCCCCTATTACTAAATTGTGGCACTTAATGCCCGTAATGATGCTGTCGCTTCTACACGGAATTCATTCTTACCCAATCATCCCGGTTAGAACGCGTGATATCCAGACGCAGAGAGTCCAGACTGCGAAGATTTTGGCCGTCCAGCGTAGCCACAGCAGCATACAACTTTGGACACGAGAACTCGATGCGGTCATCCAGGCTGAAGCGATCCAGAAAGCTGAGGATGTCCGCCAGATACTCGAGCGGCAACTTCGCCACGCAGTTCTTGCTAAAAGCAAGGGCGATAGGCGCGTTAGGGGCTTGTACTGGCTTGCACTTACTTTTTCTGCGCAGGAGCCTGAATCGACGCGGCGGTCGCACTGCTTTCGCCAGACATGGCCTCGATCTGAAATAGGGTTGGCATCAGGTCAGGGCAGTCCTGACCTGACCTGCAGGTCAGGTCAGGTTTTTTGCCCTGATGCCCTGACCTGATGACCTGAATCTTGTTCGCCCTGACCTGCAGGGCATGCCCTGAAATTTTGACCTGACCTAATGACCTGGACGGCCCTAACTTTTAGCTTGACCTGACCTGCAGGGCATGCCCTGAAATTTTGACCTGACTTGTTGCCCTGAAGTTAATCAAGAATATTGATCCGCCCGATTTTATACCCGCAAAATGTTGTTATTGAACTGACAGTGCAAGAAAAATGGACGTGAAAGCACGAGTCAGGTGAAATCAACGAAGTAGAAGGTAGAAGACAAAGACCTCATCTCGCCAAATAATGGAACTTTCGTCTTGACCTGGCCTGCGGGGCATGCCCTGAAACTTCGACCTGACCTGATGCACTGGACGGCTCTGACTTTTGGCTTGACCTGACTTGCAGGGCATGCCCTGCAAAATTTGACTTGACCTGATGCCCTGAACTCATACTGGTTACCAACGCTAATCTGAAATAGACTGTTGAGAGATTTTATTTAGACGCTAGAGCTACATTGAACATAATGCGTAGTTTTAAAGTAGTCAAATCGTTTCATGACGCACGTATCAACCCTGCCTACCGTCAGCGGCGTCCCGTCCTCCCCGCCTACCTGCCGCATGCCCTCCTGGAGCTTCTTGAGCTGGTCCTTGATCAGGCGGCACTCCAATTCGGCGTCGAAGCGGTCGCCCAGGCGGGCTCGCAGTTGTTTGACCACGCCGTCGCGTGCCCGCAGCTCTTCGCGAAGGCGGTGCAGCTCGCTAGCGCTGAAAAAGCGTGTCACGATCGGGCATACTGAGCCTAGTTCGTTCGACTTACGTGTCCTTGTGGCGCTGTTGGGCGATGGAGAAAGCATACTCGAAAGAAGATGTATCATGAAACTGTTGATCCATATTTGCCTGCCTAAATGCGTTCACTGTAAAGTTAAGATCGTTAAAGTAACTGCACCGACAAATGGCACGGAATTAGCTAGAAGTGAATGAATGTAATGCAGAAGTTTATGACACAGAAAGAGCTACGACTTGCGAGAAGCGAACGGAAAGCGTTGTGAGTCATTATGACCCGAGCGTTCTGGCAATTTTCTCTCCGGTCCGCTTTCACGATGCACTATGATACGATTCGGACAAACATCATTGTTCCCTTTCAGACAAGGCAGTTTTGCTTTCAGTGCATGTTGACACAAATAACGCAGCGACGAGGGTTACCAGAATCTTGTGTCTTTTTTTTGTGTCTTTTTACACAAGTCAAAAGACACAACCGACGTTAACTTGTGTCTCCGGAATCTTGTGTCTTTTTTATTTGTGTATTTTTTTAACACGGGACACAAAATTACTTCACTTTTTCGGAAAGTTGTGTCTCCTTTTGTGTCTCGGCACTTGTGTCTGGACACAAGTAAGAAAGACACAAAAAGACAGACACAACCGTTGAGACACAAAAACACCTTTTTCTTTTTCGCTTTTTGCCCTTTATTTCACCAGCTATGGGGTTGCAGACCTAGTAGTAAGGCACGGGCAATGTCTAGGAACGTCACCGAACCATTTATTTTGTTCATAATTGCGTTTTTACACCGGAAAAAAATACGATTTTGAAAACTGTTCCGCCCTAATAAGGCCCCCTTGGTCATTTCGGTCAAAATTAACAAAAATTTTTTACGCTGAGGGCCCGCTTGTGCTCTTTGGTCGTAGCCGTACCGGGTGTATACAGGACTGAACTGGTTTAGGTAGCCCGCGCCTACGGCGCCGCGGGATCTATGTCTAAGCCTAAGCTTAATCCCTGTTTGCTAGTGAGTTTCATGGCTTGTCTACGAGTTATAAACTAAGCTGTAGTAGGTGATAAGACTGGGATGATGTAGGTTGCCGGCGCCTACGTAGCCGCGTAGTTTAAGTTTAAGCCTAAAGCCTAAGCATAATCCCGGTTTGGCTAGTGGTTTGGGAGCGTCCAGAAAGTCTGTAATCCTTACAGATGGGTGGGTGGGGTCCGGCTTCTGATTACATTTGATTACGCGGTGGAGGGGTGGGGTCAAGCCTTTGATTACGTAAACACAAGCACTAGGTACAGTGGCCCGCCGCCAGAGCAAATTTTCACTATATTTTGCAAATTTTGACCAAAAATTCGTTGGTATCGCCTGCGGAGGATGCGGAGGGCCTTTTTAAAACTTATATTTCAAACACTTTTAACTGGTTTTTTCCTTAAAAGAGCTAAAAAAGTACTTAAAACTTGCTTTGTACTGCCCCTAAAACTCCATTTTGCACATGTAATATTACAGGGTCGGGGGTGGGGTCCGACACCTAATTACATTTTGATTACATTCGGATACATTTCGGATTTTTCGTGCCGATGAAAACTTGTGCCGATAACAAAAGCCATGCGTGCCGACAACTTGTACCATGCCATTTGTGTCGATAAGCGAAAAATTAGAATTTTAAGCTCTTAATAACGCGGTCTATCTCGTCAATCGGTGGCCACAGGCGTACGTCGTGCCCGAGTCTGTATAAATGCACGATGAACCTTTTATTGTACCCAATACTGGTACAATACCAAAGCAAAAAAAACATTACTGAAGCTGGAACGACTTCGCAAGAGGAAGGAAACGTCGCCAGGTGGTGCGCAGGTAGACGTCAATTAAGCAGTGAGCGTTTTCGAGTAGTTTGGGTCGGCACAAGTTCACACCGGCACAATACGCATCGACACTAGTTCCTCGGCCGCGGCCTAAGCATCAAGCCTAGTCGCGGTTTATCTAATCAGTTTTATGACAGATCAGTCAGATCCTGGCTAAGCCTTTCAGGATTAGGTTTTGCGTATCGCTTGCGCCACAAATGACATGGGTCGCCCTAAATTCTAATTACAACGCGGTCGTAGCCAAAGACCTAAAATATAGCAAAACACCGTTAATTCAACTAGGTATTTTTGTGTCTCAGCAGTTGTGTCTGGATTTTTGTGTCTTTTTAGAAATTTTGAGACACAACTACCGAGACACAAAAGAAGACACAAAGTTCCAAAATCAAGACACAAAGTTGTGTCTATAGACACACATGACCAGACACAAAAAGAAGACACAAATTACCGTACACAAAAGCGTTGTGTACGAGACACAAAAAAAAAGACACAAGATTCGGTGGACGGCGACGAGCACAGGCGTAAGATACTCGAACAAATTAATGACAAGAAAGCCGATGATTATCGCCTCCGGGTGCCTCATAATATCTCAACTTTTTGCCATTCAAATTCATGCAGCAATGTGGCTGCGACGGGCACGGTATTTAAAACCAGCACACAACACTTAAAGTTGTTGTTGAATAAAGCGCAACGCTAAACAGGTAAGTGTCGAAATGTTTGCAAAGCGAAAAAGCGCTGCCAACAGTCAACGCCCAGCTGACCTCAGTGCGAATTAGACGGAGAGCCGGTCGCTTCTCAGCAGCGACGCATTTCCGTGCTCTGGATGGGCCGGGCTGCGGACACGGACCGAAGACGCACACTCACAGCGCTCAATCAACTGCGCAGCGAGGCGGCTTCTCGCAGATCACCCGTGCGTCTCGCCGCCTGCCTGTTTCCTCGCGCTGGAAAGGAACGTCTTTCTGCGTGCTTTCACTTACTGCACTGCGATGGCTCCTGATCCTATGACGGACGAGCGGGCCCAAAGCGAGGAGGACGTAGCTGCTGGCTGCCAGCGGACGCAACCATTCGACTCTAGCGCCATTTCGGCCATGAACAGCGTCAGCCATTTCCACACGCGCCCATCGAGCATTTCTTCTCTTGATCGAGCTGCTGCTGGCTCGATGGATGACTCAGTATGAGGCCGATGGCACGTCAGTAATAGGCTTAAATGAAAGAAAAAATCTGCCGGTGACCGCCCTTACAAGCTAGAAACACCACCACAAGGACAGGACCAAGCTTTGGGTGGATGACGGTTCGAGGAAAGCTATACGCTACGGTTGTTCAAGGTAGAACAACAGACACTTACAAACACGATGATGACTTTAACGTCGCCGTGCGACGCCCATTAGAGGCGCTAGGCTGAAAAAGTAGCGGAGAGGCTTCTGTACTTTCCATTTTTGGCCAGACGCTTGGGGGTCTACATGGGAAAATGGCCTTTGAAATGCATAAATTCATTCCTACTTGCCCGATCGCACCAAGTGCATACCTAGCCAAGAGCATACGGAGCTCACTTTAAGGCGAGTTCTGAAAAGACCACGCTGAAGGAAGCATTTTAAGGTTGAGGGTGAGTCATCCGAATACGAAACATAAATTTTAAGAGCATTTGGATTTCAAACATTTTCCAAAATGGTTAACCGTAACCCCCCCGAGCGAGCGTATCTATGTATTATCTTTTAAGTTAGTTATGGGTGTTCCGTCCTAAATTAGCTGAACATTCGGTTTCATTTGCTGCGGCTCGATGCGGTGCTGTTTTACGCCGTCAGTTTCGGTCAACGGTCGTTCTTTCACTTATCTCCAACGGCGATCGATGGGCGAAGCCGGCCGTTAGCCCGAGAGCTTTGTTCGGTGGTGTCAGCCTGAAGGGATCAACTGTTCATGTGGATGCATATTTAAACGGCCGAAAATGACTATAGGCACAGTTTGTCGCGACTTAGCATGGATAAATCTTTCCAGTGCGAAATATGTCTTCGTAGCTTCGGCAAGCGCCACCACCTGGAGGGTCATGTGAGGACCGTCCACGAAAACCTCCGGCCTTTTCCGTGTTCCGAATGTCCCAGCGCCTTTGGCCGGCAAGAAACACTGACTAATCACCTGAGGACGATCCACGGAATTCGAAAGGACAGGGAGACGCCTTATCGATGCGTCGAATGCACGGAAGCCTTCGCCCAAGTTGGCCGTCTGCTACAGCACTTGAAGACCGTTCATGGTGTCGAAAAGAAGCCTGGCGAATGCCCCGCGTGCACGAGCACCTTCGAGCGTGTGCAACATCTTGCCCGTCACTTGAAGAACGTCCACGGCGACCGCAATGGATTCGAGAACCGATTCGAATGCTGCGAGTGCAGGGCCACTTTCGACCGACAGGACGCTCTGATGCGCCACATGAAGAACGTCCACCTGCAGCAGAAACCTTTTTCGTGCTCCGAATGTGCAGGCAGCTTCAAGCGACGCGAACATCTTGAACGCCATCGAAGGAACGTTCACGAAAAGCAAAAGCCGTTCCAATGCGTTGATTGTACGAAGAATTTCGCTCGTAAGGACCAACTGAACGAGCACTACGAGCGAATTCACGATGACCTCAGGCAGCACGAGTGCCCAATTTGCCATCGCAGGTTCGCGATTCGGAAGGACCTCAATACTCATTCCGTCAGCCATAGCCGAGGCGTCGAGTCAACAGCCCGAAGCAAGCGGTAAGTAGCCATGAGTCGTTTGTGTGATAAGCGTCTTACGCGAAATCGTCTACGATAAAGTCAACTGGGCGCATCTTAATTCGCTTCAGTTTTGGTCAATTCATAAAGGATTCATCAAATCCTCTTTGAATCGACCACGCCAGCCTTCTTGACATGAAGTTCTATATTGAAATGAAATTGTGTTTTTAGCAAACCTTCGGTCGAGAACAGCGCCGGTGACGCTCCGCCCAGCAAGCGCGTCAAGGACGAGCTAATTTCCGACGAGGAGGTTCTCGAGGACGTTCTCAACGTCGTCGAAAGCATGCAACACAGTAACGTGGAGCCGAAGAAGGAACCGGCCGTCGAGGATAACATCGTGAAATCGCATTCGCAACACGACGACGTTCGGGATTCCGCGAAGAGTTTCGCCGACTGCGCTGAAGGTAAGCTTGGACGAGAACTGCAGTGTGGAATAGGGTTATTAGGCATGCAAACGGTCAACGACGGGCATTTTAGGCGCTTCAAAACTTGTGCTTCGCCTACGGTCGACTGTGCACTTTAAGACAAGCAGCGGAAGAGTTGTCGTAAAGGACCAGCCGGCATCTATGACCTTCGGCGACTTCCGAAAGCTCTTCGGCATTCCGCCGGACACAACGGCGCTGATTGCTTTCAAGCAGAAAGATGCTAAGGGCACCGAGCAGTGGACTGCCTCAGTCAGCGATGACATGCTGCTTCCACTCGTCGACGGACGCATTGTGGCTGAAACACGCACGCACTTCTGAACTTACACTGTGACATCACGCTCTTACTTGATCAATTGCAAAAATAATGTACAGATATTATTCACTTTTGTCGATAAAGACATGTGTTAAAATCAGAGGTTTGCCAAAACGAGCAATGGGCAATTCATCCACGTTTGAGCCTTTTAGCAGGGATCTTGATGTTGAGGGGTTCTTTCGGTTCACATTTTTGGAGCACAAGGGACGATAGGGCAAAGGGCACGAGATGATGCCCTTTATTCCATACATCTCGCTCATTTGGCGTTTAGTGCATACTCTGTCTCCTTGGAGACGAAGTTATTTGACGGTGTATGGTCGCACGTATGTTCCGACACTTATTTTTTTCTTGACAACGATCGCAAGATGGCAGGGCGGGAAGGCTCCACTAAAAATCATTGTCCGCATGTGCTTTTGTGGAGCATCCGGAAAATATGAGTAGATGACATGAAGGGAAGGGGGATCATGCCAATGTTTACTGGGGCAAACAGTGCTAAATCAGGCTGACATGTTTTCTGTACCCTCCCTTATGAGGTTAATAATGTGGTCCGAGCTACTGTCGGAAACCCTTCACAAGGCACGTGCATGATGTAAAAAAGAATCGTTTATGATTCAAAGAGCTGTGCACCCTTTTTGGCTCAATAATCGCACAGGCAGATGCGCAAGCCAGGGCTGGGCGGTCTTGGGTCTCGTTTGTACCGGCGCCGAAAAAAGGGTCCCCTTGGGTGCGCCCCCCCCCCACTCCGGGGGGGGGGGGGGGGGCTAGCTACGCCACTGGTTAGTTCTCGGTCTCGGGAAGGAAAAAAGTCTCGGGTCTCGGTCTCGGCCCGCGAAAAAAAGTGCCCAGCCCTGGCGCAAACATCCATCCACAAGGGGGTTCCTCCTTGTTCAAAGCTCTTGTCGATGTCGATGCAGCACCGCGCGTGCTGTGTTAGAGGAGCGTTCAGAAGAGATTTCTTCCCTTTATTCGAAGAGTCTTCGAGCCCTTCTTCTTCGATGAAGATGGCACTGTCCTCGATTGTCAGAAAATAGATCTCAATTGTGATTGTGCTAGTAGGGCTCCTGCCAAGGGCCATAACGAGCTAGACAGGTGAAGAGGTAAAAGACGAACCAGCCAACAAAGTGAATAAAGTTTGAAGACTTCCATGAAACGGAACATATTAACCGCTCGTTGGTGAAACGTTTACTTATATTTGCGGAAATGTACTGAAACAACGTGATTTTGACGGAACGGGTTATTGAACGTATGCTGCGGCAGGAGGATGCGGAGGGTGTGTACGCAAAATACCCGGTAAAGAAAGGCTAATTAAAACAGTTCATTCCAATACTGGTGTGAATGGATGAAAACGTAAGCGCGTGGAAAGTTCAGGTCGCCGTAGAGAGCATGCAAAGGCGAGCAAGCGGTGCTAGTACTGAGCTCTCTCATCGCTCTCTCGATAGCGTCGGAACTCGATGAGTTTCCAGGACGTCGGTGGCGGACCCGATTCTTCGGAGATGTGTACGGCGGTGATCTTGCTGATCTTCAGCTCGACGATGCTGTCGGCCTCGCCGAGATCCGGAATTTCGTAGACCACGCAGCTATCATCGCCGTCATGCGGGAGTCGATACGCCTCGAACCCGTCGAGCTCTTCGCTGACGTCAGTCACCGCAACGAACGAGGTCTGGATCGAATAAGCAGTCTTGGCCGACTCGGCGCGCTAAAACTGATAAGAAAATTCGACGGTAAGACCCCCATAAGTAATAGACGGTACCCTAACCCTGACTCCTGCTTAAATGCGATTGCGAGCGGTTTGCACGCATGCGCATCGCCAGGGTCATGCCGGACCTTCTCGTCGTTCCTCAAATGACGGCTGCACGACGCGCAGCCCAGCCGCTAGTGTATTTTAAAGCATGTAGAACAGCTAGCGATAGTCACCATTTCTATTTTTGGCAGTACAACAGGGTGATTTGACAAAACAAGGTATCCTTACTTTCCTTTAAAAATGCAATACCTGCCAACACTCGATAGCTTACCTTCAAAAGCTTCAGGCCGAAATCCTGCGGGACGCGAGCAGCCGGGAAGTGCAGTTGCACGTTGGCATCTTCCTTGAGGCCATCGCGGAACAAGAACGCCAGGAGCCCGTCACATAGCTCCGAGTAGTTCTGTTCCGCGGAGCAGCTCATTTAGTCGCCAGACTCACTTAGTCGCCAACTCACTTAGTCGCCAGCTCACTTAGTCGCCGCACACTTAGTCGCCGGCTCACTTAGTCGCCAGCTCACTTAGTCGCCAACTCACTTAGTCGCCAGCTCACTTAGTCGCCAGCTCATTTAGTCGCCGGCTCACTTAGTCGCCAGCTCACTTAGTCGCCGGCTCACTTAGTCGCCAGCACATTTTAGTCGCGTATCAAACTTTACAGTCTGCAGGCATCATGTCCTGACAAAGTGAAGCGCGTTAACCGGAAGTACCGGACAATGAGTACCAACAAATGTCAAAATACCCGATCAAAAGGAAGACCGAAGCAAAGGGGCCAAGAGGATGTTTCAAGCGAAAACGAGGGAAATGGGGCGAAGGTTAACAAAGAAGCGGCAACGAATGAAATCAAGTAAACTAGATAAATGAAGTGGGAAAAGGAGAAATAAACAGATTACTCCATCTGGAAGTTACTCCGGCGACTAAGTGTGCGACGATTAAGTGTGATGGGCCGTTTGCAAATTATCATTTGCTAATTAATAAGTCAATTACTTTGTAAATTTCAAGAACATGCTCACATTTATCCTATGATTTCAGCTTCCAATTGCGCTGGGTTCTCGACGCGAAAATTGGCAAACAGGCAACGAGCGCGCTCAAGACGCATTCTGGCGATTAAACGTGCTGGCGACTAAGTGAGCTGGCGACTAAATGAGCTGGCGACTAAGTGAGCTGGCGACTAAATGAGCCGGCGACTAAGTGAGCCGGCGACTAAGTGTGCGGCGGCTAAGTGTGCGGCGACTAAGTGAGCTGGCGACTAAGTGAGGTGGCGACTAAGTGAGTCTGGCGACTAAATGAGGTGAACCGCTGTTCCGAACTGAATGAAGCACCGATTTCCCAACGATTGGCCAAGTTCCATCCCCATCCGCCTGCACTGCGAAGGGAAAAGAGACGCGACGTCAATGTGATGCTCATCACGCGCTTTTGCACTGCCGCAATAAGAAATTGGTCGCTCACGAAATCAAGCTGGGTGTCTTTGATGGTGAGCTTTTCGAGATGATCGAACGACATCAGGGCGTCGCGACCAGTAGCGAGATACGCAGCCTCTGGCGCGAAACGTTCTACTGTCAGGCCCTCGACTGCGACGTACACTTTTGCCGCTTCTTCTTGTCCTGCCGCCGACAACGCCTGAATCAGCAATTATTTGAAGGGTGCAGGGTATGCTAATGTGGGCGGCGAGTACCTTCGCTAAGCTCAGTCCCCCCCCCCCCGCCCCCGCCCGCGCCCGCTTAGGGACGCGGTCGGTGGAGCGATGACCCAGTCTTACCCTCCTCCCCCAACGGTGTGAACCACATCACGGGTCACGTTACGGATTCATGTCACGGATGCCCAAGTTCAATGTTCGAACAGGTCCAGTCTGCACCAATAATCAAAATATTTCTCCCTGAGAAAACACATTGCCCTTAGGTAGCCTAGAATTAAAGATGCACATCGCTGACGCCTCACATTTCACCCTTGACAAGAGGCTGACCTCAATGAACTGATGCGAACACGGACCGGCCAATGACAATTGTCGCACGCTGGCGTTGCGCAGAAGGCAGACAAAGTGGGAAGTCGCTTTTTGCGCCTCAACGAAGCACCATTCGAGCTTGCCCGTGGCTTTGGTCGCGCCGTTCTTCTGTGCCCTTGGATCCAAGGTGAATTCGACGACGATGGTGAAAGTGTTCCTGTTGTTGGCATTTAGGTAACGCTGGTGCGTAGCGCTCAGTCCTTGGCGGCCGTGTCCTCGCCGTCCACGCTGAAGACCCTAAATTCCTGCTCAGTTGGGGGCAAAGGCACGTGAGAATGCGATCACTCCGCCACCTTCGGAAAGCTCAGGTAAGAAAAATTCCTTAATAGTCGCTCAGAGTCTGACTGGAATGTCCCTTACCCACTTATCGCAATCGGGGTCGGTTACTTCCACACGTACAGAGCTCAGATTACGCAAGTTCTGGGGGCCCAATGAGGCCACAGCGGTACGAAGCTTTAAGCAGGAGCACGCGACTTGATCCAAGCTGAACCGGTCCAGGAAGCTCACGACGTCCGCAAGCACTTCAACCGGCTGCCTGACCACGTAGTTCTTTCTAAATCTCCCACTGTGATATAGGGATTCCTCTTGCAACTCATACCTGCTATGTAGCCCAAGTGCCCTTACGACCGCGATGACGCCCTCTTGGTCACCGGAAACGATAGAGTCTTCATCGATCTGGAACGGGAAACGGATAATTGTTTTCCGCACATGTGGCTGACGTCAAGATCCGAGACAGATACTCTGAAACGCTGTTTAAGACGTCCCCGTCTACTGTTGTTCATGACTCTAACAAACCAGGACGGGATCCTTATTTTCTTGTCCCGCGAAAAATCATAGCATTTTGCTTTCATAGCACTCTGGCATGAGCTTGAAAACCTGAACATATAGGAAAATCCTGTTTTCATACAGCCGTATTAAGCAATGCAGGGGAGTGTGTCAGAATGGGCTAGACAACGGCATAGCGGTCCTTGCCGAAGCCTAAATTTGAGTGGATTGTAACTCCAAAGTTCCTAGATAACAAATATAAACCGACGAAAACGCAACTTAGAAGCCCCTTTAGGGGACTTCTATTTTTTCGCGACCTCTCAAGCGGAGCCTCTAGAGGGATAGGTACGTAAGGACCGGCTTACGGATCTTGATATGGGTCGGGCCGCTATTGGAGGGCCGTTTTGGCCGTTAAAAAGTGGGCAGTCAAAAATAGAGAAACTTTCCCGAAAAGCGACGCTCAGCGTTTTGCAATTCGCGTGTCGGAAACAAAGCGCTAAGGTTAGTCCTGGTCCTGGCACTGTGTGCTCCAGAGACTCTACGTTCTGGTCCGGGCACTCAGAAAAAACTGCCCATCACTGGTGCCTAGCGGATTATAACCCCTTATAGCACATAATTAGGGCCGTAAGACACTCAGTAAGCGTCGACGGCGTGGGAGCGGCGATTCTACTTCCTTGCCTACCAGGTACCGGGTCCTGGCCATATGCACCCCAGGTCCGGGTGTCGTCTTTCTTGGTATTTTACTTTTTTTCAAAGGGTGCACTCAATATAGGCGCTGCACGTACCAGGGCTGGGGAGTCTCCAAAGAAAAACCGAATCCGAATCCAAATCCGAAGCAAAACGACCGATTTTCCAAATCCAAATCCGAATCCATATCCCCAGCCCTGCCACGTACCTTCGGAAGTGCAGCAGAATAGACCGCAAACTTGTGCTGTAGGCGCTTGTCGTGTTGCGCCAGATGTTGGATGCCGCCCTTCAACTTCTTCAACTCGTCCTTTTGCAAACGGTTCTCCATCTCCAGCGTGTAACGTTCGCCCATGCTCGCTCGGAGAGTCTCGATAACTTCGTCACGCGCCCGGAGCTCCTCTTGAAGTCGGTGGACTTTGTCAGTGCTGCAAACTAGAGTTTAATAACGTGAAGCGCGGTAAGTTGGGAATACAGCGACTAAAGCCATCTTTCAGTTTCCGCCTAATTTTCAGCATGAGTACCTATTCAGTTTCTGGGCCAAAATCCAGGTATGTATTGTCATGTATCTATTTCTGGCTTGCCGATCCGCGTGGCGACCGATCAGGTAATCCACACAATCCTAACCGCCTCTCGGGCCCGTCACAAAAATTTCAACCAGCCTCAGTGAGCTTGGTATGATTCACAGAGATTCACATCCGCCCGGAGCCCTCGAATTTTGACGAATTTTTGAAATTCGATACTTTCCGAATTTCGTATCTTGTCCTCTTTCCTCAAATAAACTTCTTCCGCAAGGCTACAATAGAGCAGCTGTCATGTCACCATTTCCTAGATTCCAGTTAGGGAGGGCCCGCCATCTCATGCTTAGAACATTTTGCTTTCATAATTTCTATCGTCAGTCGTGTTTTGGTTAAATTTTCAGTTTTGGTTCATCATCAGACGTTTGGGATTACGGTTTGTGAGGAATGTATTCTGGCTTTCAGTGACCAATGGCAACAAAGAGACTTACATTTCGCGATGCCATTCACCGGCGATTACGAGAGCGTTGGTGAAGGAGACCGACTTCGGCAGCAGTTGATCCATAACGTATTGTTGTTTGACGCGAGCTTGCGACTAACATACGTATTCCTCTCGACAAATTAAGTTTGCTTCGTGAGGGAGACTTATAAATTCCTGCTTCACTGAACGGGTTCCCACGTGAGGCTGAATTCAGTTCACACAAGACAATCAATTTGGTTCGCGAACCACAAACTCCTCAGCGTTGTTTTCAAAATGCACAAGTCTTTTGTGAACTTTTCCCGAAAACAAGTTTGCCGAATCTAGCTGGCGCTCTCACGACCGGTAATCGGAACCGGAATTCGCGAACGTTGGCCGCTACTCTTCTGTTTGCGAACGCATAATGGACAGTGGCGCATGTGAAATGGAATGTGGCATAAACTTGTTGGCAAACCCAGTTCGCGACGAACAAACCCAGACCCTGTTTGAGGGGAAAGTTTCAAACGTTTTTCTTGGCTAAGAAATACCTAAAACATACAGGGAACCGGCGCTATATTCGGAAAAAGACGTGGACTCAACCTGAGCATACGCGTGGACGCCGACTGAGTAGCACTACTGCGCTCCGTGCATTGCACGACCTGTTAGTAGGGTATCCTCGACCTAAACACTCTGCTGCATCGCATGCGAATGGCGCAATGTTCGTTGCGCTCTCGTACGCGGTTAGCCCTATCGCATATCGTTCCGACAACGGCGATGTGCGGCTGATAGGCCGTCGGCTTGCAGGCCATGCAACAAGGCGAGGTAATCACACCTGCGGACCAGGCTCCCTCTAATACCCCCAGCGGACGAGGTGGGCTCACCCCTAATGCGTCCTGCGGACCAGGCTCCTCCTAATGCCTATGGGGCGAGGTCACATTATTCGATGAATGTGCCGAACTGATGGGCGCTGATACAAGGAACATGTAGTGTAACGATTTTATTTTGGCATCACATAGCATTTCGGTTTCAAACTAGGCGGATAGCTGCGGGGCGAAGCCGAGACGATTGTTGCCTATATCAAGGGTTCGGCAGAACTGGGTCGCAATCCCGCCAACCCCGCCAATGACGAGCTCGTCGTCGTCTCCAAAGCTCATGCTCATGTCGAGTATGCACAGCGACGAATCGTGGAACGACGGCACAACGATTCCGCCGACGGGAAGACGTACTCTTGGGCGTCGATTGTGATCGTCAAACTGAAGCTCATGGAGCAATTGAAGTCAAACCGGTCGATGCCGACTCCCTTCAGCAGCTTGTACATGTTCTTTTCGCTCGTCTGCAGTAATCTTTTGCTGAACGGGTCGAAGTGAGTAATTGACGTCTTTACAGTGACGCTGCCCATGGTGACAGAGACAGCAGTTAGGAACCAACCGGAGCGGACTGAAAATGCAGTTTAGTCTATTGACAGCTCAAAAAGCTTGTGGTTAGCTATTGTTCGGGGAAATTGTTCCAACTTACGTCCATCTGTATCTACGATATTATGCCAGGCCTCGACTGCGCCGCACTTCGCCGCGTCGACGCCACCATAGCTAAGCTCATAGGTGTGGGAAGAGTCGTCCCACCGGAGGGAAGCGATCGGCTGGTCGATGAGGCCCTTCTTGAAGGCGGAAACGATTGGTGACTCGATGTCGTTCGGCAGCGTGGTGTTGGGTCCCAAACCTTAACGCAAACCGTTAGTCACTGCCGCTACCGACAAGATGAACGAACCAATGACTCCTTGTTGGTACGGCGTCAAGCGAATCTTGCTGGCTTGGCCGAACATCGCCTGCGATACGGACAGTCCACCCAGCTAGAAAGGCGAATTTTAAAAATGCTAAAGGGGTTCTATGAAGCGATAGAAGGGCTCGTCGAAAATCCTTATCGGATATCGGTCATTTCCTTGAATCGGAATCGTCACCGAACGTAAAAAGCGCGCAGTTTATGGCATGTCGCCATCATCTCTGCATGATAAGCTACCTGGGCAGTATCATAGCCCATGGAACCGTAGCCGAACTAGTCGCCCAGGTAGCTGAAGTTAAAGTGGGTGTTGAGTAGAAGGCCGTCCTTCTTGTACGTGCTCGACTTTGAGCTATCTAATCGATGCCGCTTCGGGCTGCACGCGCCGTATGCATTGCCATCCGCTTGTGAGACTTTGCCGGACCAAAGCCGAAGTTCCACCGAGCGATAGGCGTCACGAGATTCGTCATGGATCGGAGGTCCGTTGTCGACGAATGTCTGACAGCACTCGGAGGAATAGTCGCAGAAATGCAGAAGGCAGGACACTGAAACCTTCAAATCAGCGGATCTGTTCGAGCTGAAATCCACTTACTCGAGCTAGGTCCGCCAAAGATTGACGGGCAGAGACAGCTGCTGTCCGGAACCCACGCGTAGGCTACCGTCGTCAGAACCATCACTGCGAACTTTTGCGGCGGCGTTCCGATGAAGATGTCGGTGTCGCTTGCTGGTTGTACTGGCTGGGATCCCTTCGAGGCAGCGACCTCTGAGAAAGGCAAGAAGTCATGTAGGGTCCGGTGAAACGGGCAAAAAAGCCCTTTACACGGGCGTTACTCTTATGCGGGCGCTTCCAAGTTCTCCCGCAGCCTATCCCTTCTCCCTTCTCCCTCCCGCAGCCTATCGCTCATATAACCGTTTTTAGGCGAGGGAGTGAACATGCAAGAAATTAGCTTAGCTTACCACCGCGAGAAACCTGTGCTCGGTACAGGGTATGCTTGAACACCGCGGTCGATACTGTTTGCGACAAGGCAGTGAGAAATATCAGTACGAAGGTATTCGACATCGCCGTTAGTTCCTGTAATCAATGCTACAAACAATTGACCAAAAGCCTGCGGCAGCGATTTCGCGCATGCGCAGTAAAAGAGGAGGAATTTCATGCTTCCGCCAGTTCAAGTTTTTTCTTCCTTGCGCGTATAATTCGTTGTGTGCTTTTAAATGCACATCGTCTATATCTATTCAAGTCAGTTTTATGACTGGGGATTCGCAAACGCGCATGTTAGCTGTGGAATCAGCAGGGCGGAGAGTCAGAACGAGGTGAAAGGGTCGGAATAACGGGATTTATAGCAGGTAGTTCAGATGGCGCAGACGACCCCCGTGTGCCGTGATATACTTAGACACGCGTACCCTATCCATACCGTACAGTGTACCGTGCTATACGGTAGGGAGCACGGTACGGCCCTGGACTAGTACGGGTACACGTACCGTACCGTACTAGCTCAGTATGGAGTACGGTACGGCATCGTTTCCTGGTTGACAACGCACTACTACAGGCCGAACTACGGCATTATTACGGGGCGTACCGCACTGCGTACCTCGTTTTACGGTACGGCGTAGGATGCGGGAAGGCCAGTACAGTACGGGGCACGGTACTGGCGGTGTAGCGTCTAAGGACCCCCCCCCCCCC
>JNEY01000334.1:117835-138162 GCA_020875895.1 Aphelenchus avenae
CCCCCATAACGCTTACGGCTTTCAAAGTTGGAATGGACTGTTAGGGGGGACCGTTTCCCTTTTTTCGGAGTTGGATTTTAGCCGAACGCGAATTCGTGGCGTATTTTCCAAACCGAATTCGGGCCCGAACGAAGGCGACACCAACCAATTTTTTGGCAAAATTTTGAGAAACATAGTAAAAATTTGCTCTGTCGGCGCCTAGTGGCGGGCCATTTTACCTAGTGCTTAGGATTACGTAATCCACCCCCTCGACCACCACCCACCCCCCGTAATTTGGCCGTAATCCGACCTCAAGACCGTCCCTCACCCCTGTAAGGCTTACGGAATTTCTGGACGCTCCCTTACGGTACACACCAGTAGAGTTAGACAACAAGTCGGAGCATAATAAGGCGATATGGGAATACTCAGGCTGTCGTATTTTCGCTCACAGTGTCAAGACATTAGTATTTCTACAACTCCCTGTCTTCTCTTAGTCGCAAAAAGCCGTCTATGTCCAGTTCCGATCGGTTTTAGGGTGTTTACGGCTTCGGCATGGCTTTTAGTCTACCTGAATGATGTCCTCGAATGCGCTGAAAACGATGACCATGAAGTTGTCACGATCCTTCGGCTTAGACAGATTTCCGCCGGTGATGCAAAAGAAGGCACATTTATACGTCGCGTAAAGTAGTTCATGCTCACTTGAAGTGCATGATGACCTTGGCGTGTTGCGCCGGATCGCTAGCCCAGTTATAGAGGGTGTTGAAGCCTTCCTTCACATTCGTGAAACAGTCCGCGCTCGTCTGGTTGATAACCGCTTCCATGTTGTAGGCGTACTCTACAAGAAATATAATGCGTATGTTGTAGCCGATGTTATGTGTCAGCCGATCTTGTGTCCACATAAGATCGGCTAGCCGCGTTCGGCGCACACAACATCGGCTAGGATTTCAGCCGGTGTTGTGTGTACACTATTTTGACTAGCAATAGGTGGTGCCTAAGCCTTAGCATTTAAGTCTCCTAAGCCTCAGCCTAAGTCTAAGCTTTCTTGGACTGGAGTTCCTAATCCCGAACCTACGCGGGGCTGGAGTTCCTAACGCTGAAGGTCCCACGCGTAGGTTCAGGCTTAGGAAGTCCAGTCACCAACGCTTAGGCTGAGACTGAGGCTTTGGTTGAGGCTGAGGCTTAGGCTTTTGGAGACTTAGGTGCTTAGGCTTAGGCACCGATTCCCAGAGATTCCGGCTTAGTGCTTAGGTTCTCCGGGTCTCGTACAGATCACAAAAATTCAAAAGCGATGTCTGAAATCCTAGCACTAGCACAAAGAGTGTGCACACAACATCGGCTAGGATTCAGGGGTCCCAGATGGAATTTACCGAAAGGGGGCTCGGGGGGGGGGGGGTAGAGGGCGGTCATGACCAAAAATGGGGCGGTTCAGGGAGGTGGAAATGGAATGTCGTCAAATGTCGTCAGAACTTCCCAGAATATGCCGATTTCCGAAGGAAATTGCCTTATTTCCTGCCGCTGGCGATGTCAGCGAGTTTTTGACATCTTTTGTTAGTTGATACTGAAAATGTGGTCCAACCGGCAAAAAATGCACCCCCCCTTGCGGCTTCGCTTCGGGGGCGACAGACCCCAGAAAGGGGGCGTTCGCCCCCCCCCCCAGGGAAGGCGATCTGGGACCCCTGCTAGGATTTCGGCCGAACACGAGTTCGACTAGCCGAACACGTGTTCGGCTGAAACACGACATCGGCTACAACATGTACAAGTGATAAACGAACGGTGCAAGTATCGTACCCCAAACGTCTAGCTTCGGCCAGAGGGAGGCCGAACTGGCGACGTTACCGACGGTCACTTCGGGATGTACGAGTCGGAGCCAAGCGGCAAGAGAGCCTAAATATGCCGGACTTCGATCTGGAAGCCGAGGCGAAGCCGTCGACATACCCGGATAGGAGCCACCGAAGGCGACCCACTTCGGGGTTTTGAAGCCCTTCTGCTTGTTGAAGCCGTTGATGAAGAAGGCCAAATCTTCGATCGCCTGCTGAGGTGTCAGAAATTTCATGTTTGCGGTAGACAGATCACTGCAACATTTCTTGGCCGTTTTCTAGAAAAGATCAAAAATCGTCTTCGTGCCACTTACGGCAAGCCCTTGTTGCTAGTACCGAAGAAGCGATGCTCCAGCTGGATGATCAGCGCTTTGTGCTCCTGCGCCATCAGCGTGTAAGTGTTGTTCTCCCAGCACACCCATTGCTTCATGCTCGGGCCTCGCCGCCGATCATGAGGAAGATGGTCTGACTGTCCGTGTTCTTCCAGTCGAACCACTTGTCGTTCATTTGGTAGTACTAAGGGGGGGGGCATGTCGCAGCTATTTGGAAACAAGTTGGGTTTGATCTTAAAGTTATCCTATTGGCGGCCGTTCCAAAGGGATCTTCAAATAACGGCAAACAGAAAAACCTTCAATGACCGAAGATCTATAAGGGACCGGAGCAGAGCTTACCTACGACCCGTGTCAAAGGGACTATTCAGGATAGTTTATGACAGCAAGCGCACCCTAAGACTTAAGAAGGGAAAAGGTTTAAACACTTAATATTTGCAATGCGCAACTTAACTTACGGTTATACCTCTTGGTGCCAGAGAGGTTGGGTCGTTAACCGGAGAGCAGCTTCCAATTCCTCGCGCAGTTCCCAATGACGATATTCCGAGATGTCGAACAGTTGTAATTATAGTTAGTTTATTAGCGCAGGAATATCCAACAGTACAGCACTGAGACGTAGTACAACTGCAGCGTGGAGACAATAGGTCAAAGGGGTTTGCTACTAACACACGTTAGAGACGTACTCCCACAGTACTCTAAGTGTGATAGCAAGGCCGTACGAAGCGGGTTAGATTCACTAACGACGCACTCCGATAGCGGTCTTATGAGACGTGATCGTACAGAGCAGGTTCGACTCGCGAACGACGTACTCTGATAGCGAACAACTGGGGAAGATCGTACAAGGCAGGTTCGACTCGCGAACGACGTACCTTGATAGCGAACTTAGTACAAGGGGGACACTGGGGGAATGGAAGGCTGAACACACTCTGAATTCACTGTGGAGAAGATTTTCTTAAATAGCCTACGGAACATTCGAGAAAGTGTGTTAATTCAGCGATTTAACACACTGGGCGGAGTTTCTAGAGAAATCCAGAGCAATTCAGAGAATCTAGCACGTTGGGCGGAGCTTCTGGAGAAATCTGGAACAATTCAGAGAATTGGGTGAACTCACAACGAAATTATACAGCATAACGCCAACGGTTGGATTTCGACACGAAAGTTATACATAACGCCAAGGATTGTGAAATACTTTCTTGCTAAGCGGTTTTTGTCTGTTATTGTATGTTTTTGTAATTATTGTAATTTGGAAAATTTACCAAAGCTTTCTAAAAATATTTCAGACCTTCTGTTGCGTCGAAATCGACGCGACAGAATTCTCCCGCCGGGCAGAAAGTTTGAAATAGAGGAGCTACATAGGCCAATAGTAATTTTCACATTGGAAGACGGGTAGATCCGGATGTAGCAAGATCATTTTGTAGTCCTCCTTCAATTGCTCCTCAAGTGATTTTTGCTCGTCGAATGGTGATGGTGTTAGTTCCGCTGGGCTGGTCGTTGCAAGGCAATTTAGCGTGTAATACCGAGTGACTAAGCTGAAGACCGGACAGTTCTCAAGCAGAGTTTCAACGGCTGCTCTGTTTTGCGACCACTGGAGCCATTTCTTAAGCTCCCTTTTCTTGAGTTGAAAGAAGCTAGCTAGATACAGGTCAAGCCGCATGTGTGTCACGTGAAAGACCGTGTCTTGCCCTTGGTACGGTCCAAAGTGTGCAACAAAGTTCTTTGGCAGATCTGAGTATGCAAATTCTCTTGCCATAACGTGGTATGGTATCTGATATACCAGTGTTCGTACACATTTGGCTTTTTCTGTATCGTACCTAGCTTCGATTAACACATGTGGTTCATAGGACTTTTGCTTATCCTTTGCGGTCGTAATTACCTTGAGCCTTTCATCAGGGTTTAATGCCGAAGAACTGTCCGCGAGCTTTACCGATGATTGACTCAGCCTTTTTATAGTCCATTCGAGTTCGTCGTCGAAGTCCATGTCTTCGTCTCTCCATGATTCCATGCTGTTTATTGATTCTCGTGATTCGCTTCTGTGCATTTGGTTGTCTTCTTCAATTCGATTCATTCTTGCTCCACAGACGTTGATGACTGGTATTCCTAAGTTTGTCTTAATTAGTAGTCGAATTGTCAGAAAAGCAATGACAATACTTATTGCGAGGCACATCACTACAGTAAATAGTACAGTAAATATTATCTGAGGTTTAAACAAATTCGTAAAGAAGAAGTGTGAAGCCGACGAAAGAGCATCAGTTAAACTGAAGTCAGAGTCGGTCACATTCCCGTGGACTTGTATAACATCTCCCCACGGGACCTGATCAACGAGATGAAGTTCGCCTTTTAGGTCGAACGAAACTTTTGAGTTTGGACATATTAGACCACAAGACTCATCTACCCTTCCGGCTGGTAATGTCAAACTTTGAGTTTGTATATCACCTAAGCCGTTGCAGATGACCGAGAAGTTCGTTGACTTGCAATGCACGTGACCCAACGCTGTTCCGAAATTCGTGTAGCATTGGTACTGGAAGCTTGCTCCTTTTTCACAATTGCCGCAACCAGAGAGTTTTAATGGTTCTAGGGTGCACTGGCTGTAATCAGTTTTTTGTACTACCGTATGTTCGTCTAATGTTACCATTACTTGGATATTTTCTAGCTTTGTTTCCGCGTGAATTGTTTTTTCACTATTTTTTACGACGAAACTTCCTATTCTTTTCGGTAGCGTTTGTTCTTTATTTTTCAAGACGCGGAACAAGTTTCCATTTTTTCTACAGCGGCACGATACTGTTCCTCCTGCTGGTTCGCAATTGCAAGCTTCATCTTTTAATGTGCAATTGAAATCTTGAGCTTCTTCCACAGTTGGACATTCGAGGTCCATTGGTAAACCTTGCGGCACCAGTGCGGCCCTCTGTCCGTCTGTGACATACCTGGTATTTGCCAAATTATTTTGTTGAGTTTGCAATGTAAGAAAGTAAACTGTTAAGTTATGTACCTTAACTACTGGATTCTCTATAGAAACTACTATGTCCTCAGAAATTGTTAAGTGACTAGTCTCAATGGTTACTCTAAAATGTGCCCTATCATACCAACTTAGACAGTTAAATACAGTTCCTACGTGAAAGTCTGTTGGAACTGCGTATGTCCTGTAAAATAAGCAAGCACTATCACATAGAAAACATCCGTTGGCCCAGCACCCATCGCTGTCTCTGCAGTGGGTGTTTCCAGGGTAATCGTTTGCGACTCCCAGTTCTGGAAATGTGGCGTTGGATGTAGTCAGTAAACATGCTCTATGTCTACAAGAACCGGCTAAGTGGCATCTTTTGCTTGAGCTTACGTAGATTTCAAAAGGTCGCGTAAAGACTGGGTCCGTGGGTTCACAGACTTTCTCTACGCTAATCGCCGTGAACCTGATTGTTCCAAGTGGCTTCTGATTGAAGTCTCTTAGTAACAAGCAGTATTCTTGACCTTTTGATTGCAGGCTTATGTCAGCTTTGTCCTGAAATCTGCACTCCATATGTCCTTCTTTTGTTTCAAAACAGTGTTCGTTTTTTGCTGTTATGAGTGCAGTTTCTGAACAAGCATATGATGTGCCAATCATGTTCACAATTAGCCAGATTATTGTAGCATAAGCCGTAAGACTTTTCATTGATGGGATCGAGAGCGATTTTCTTCTTTCAATGTTTTCTTCCTTTTCTTCTTCTATGTCTGAGAGCAATTGCGTTTTTTCATTGCTTCGGTCTTTTTCCTCTTCTTCATTTTTTATGCTCTCTTCTTGCTCAGACATTTCGTTTTCTGACTCTTCTCTCATTCTGTAGAACCAATCTTCCCAATGGTCTTCTCCGACTTCCTCTCCTGCCGTCTCGATAGCTGCTTCACTGAAGTCCGCTGCTTCTGTGGAATTGTAAACCGTTGGTTGGTAGATTTCGTTGTTGATCGGCTGCATTTCATATTCTCTTGCATCTTTCCATCTTTGATATCTTCGATCAATGTTCGTACGGATAGCTTGGTATCTTTCTTCAAGGGTATTTGCGATGCGTCTTGGGTTGACGTTGTAGGTGTTGTTGTTCCACCATGAGTACGTAATGTAGCCGATTCCTATGAAGCAGATGCTTGCGAAGTAGAGTAGTGCAACTATTTGCATGACAACTGTTTTTGGTTTACATTCTGGATAAGTCCAGAGCCTTTTGCAGAAGTTGCAGTCTACGTAATGGCATTGATCCTTGACTGGTAGTATGCAGTGAATGCTTTTTTCCATGATCAGGTGCTCCTTTGACCACCACTGCACACGCATATCTCTTGGGAATTCCTCTTGATTCCATCTTCTTACGAGCGTTTCATTTTTTATGATTTCTTTTTCGTAATGCGTACAATTTTGTGATGTACACACTTCAAGCTCGTCGATTTCCCGATTCCACCTTATTTGTACCGTATTATTCATGCATTTCAGCGTACAGTTTTCACATTCTCCTACGTATACTCTAGGTGTGAATGGTTTGTAGACCGTGATAGGAATGGTTCCCCATGCCTTAATCGGGATATCATACGTTTCGTTTACCATTAGGGTCATGATGTCTGTCATTGCATTCCAACACAGTCTTGTACTGCCACTCTCACACTCTTCTCTTTTGCACTTGTTTTCTTTCTCACCTCTTTTTTCACCGAACCCTATGCATTGCCTTTCGTTTTTGATTAGTTGTTTGTGATGAATGTTCAGATCCTTCACATGGAATAAAAGATCGTTGTCAAGTTGTACAACGTGCAATGGCATAGTGAACGGTTTTGTGCAATTTATGTTTTGGGCGTTAACCAGTTCTCCTTCTATTCTACACACATTCGGTCTAAGCTTTCTAAGTGTTCGATATACCGAAGGCCTATCTTGGAACCTCTGCCTGTAGTCATAGTGCTGATAACTGTCAGAGTAGTCAGCTGGTTCTACAAGCGAACATTCCGTTGCCCATTTCGGACAGGAGCAAGGGGTAGTACATTGTACTCCGTTTCCTTCCTTGTTAGGTCTCACATGCTCATCGAATTCACAAGTCTTTGGAATATAGCATAGCTCTGTCGGACGGTTCTTTTTCCTGAAAGTATTAATTCCCATTTTTGTACAGAGCTGTCCTGCTACCCATTCCAAAGGCTCGTCTTTCGCACACCATTCGGCCAACCTACTGTCCTTCCTCCATTTTCCCTCTGTACACGTTTCCTGTCTAATTAGCTTATTGCCATCAAACGGATCCTTGGGAGGGCTGGACTCACATACTTCCGGGTTTGCTTGGGCTGTTCCAAAAAGACACAGAATGCTAATTATTGACGTCGCAAAGGCTACTGTTTTCTGATTGCGACCTTTTCTTTTTTGCCTTCTGGGTTGAACATCATGAGTACTCTCTTCAACCGTGTCGGCTATAGGTTCTTCGGGTGCTTCCTCTTCTAATCCTCTAAGTCCTGGTACAATTTCTGACCGAATTTTGGAGGGTGGGGTTGTTACTTCCTTCTCAAGAGGAATCTCTTCCTCTTGAGATTCTCCCACCTCAAGAGGATAAAGCATAGATACCGGTTTGGTTAGAATGTTATCTTTTATTCTAAGGTGTGCAATCCTATGTTGCCTGGGGTGTCTGGCCGGTAATGCTTCAATTTTACCTATTTTCCACATGCCTCGTGGGTAGTTGTCTCCGACTAAAACTACTTGTCCTACTTGAGGTTCTAGTTCTATGGGCCTTTTTTGCTTAATATCTTTTTGGGTTCTCTCTCGCAGGCTATGAATGTACTCGGTAGACCACACGTGCCAGAATTTGTTTAGTGTTTTCATGCAGTTTTTCCAATATTTTATAACTTGATCCCTTTTTGTATCTTTTCCGAATGTAAAATCTGGATCAAGTTCGTCTTCTTCGTAAAATGCTGGCGCGGTGATATCCCTAGTGCATCCTAGCAAGTCTTTGGGTCTTAAAATAACCACGTTGCATTCTTCGTATATAAATGTGAGAGGACGGGAGTTTAGTATGGCTTCTATTTCCGTAAAAATGGTTTCTGCCTCTTCACGTTCTAGTATTTTATGCCCTAACGTAATTTTGAATGCCTTTTTTACCATGCCCACTAGTCGCTCCCACATTCCTCCTTGCCAGGGCGATAGTGTTGGAATGAATCTCCATTCTATGTTTTGGCTAATGAGGAAGTGGTCGATTTTTGGGTCTAAAATTTCGTGCCCTTTAAGAGACTTGAACACTTTGGCAGCCAACACAAATTGCGATGCGTTGTCACTAAGAATATAATTTGGCTTACCTCTTCTTGCGATAAATCTTCTAAATGCTTGAGTGAAACATATAGTAGATAAATCGCTAACTGGTTCTAGGTGGACTGCTCTTGTGGAAAAACACGTAAAAAGTGCTACCCAAATTTTTGTTTGTTTCTTTTCTTTCTGTAGGGTAACTGGGCCTAGGTAATCTAATCCTACGTTCTGGAAGGCTTCGTTGGGCGAAATTCGCTCTTTGGGAAGTGGTGCCATTGGAGGGAGCTTGTAGGGTTTTGCTGAATACCTTTTACAAACAAAACATTCGTTTTTCAAAATTTTCTTTACTGCAGTCCTTGCGTGAGGTGTCCAGTATGATTTTCTATAAGCTCCTAAGGTTTCTATGGGGCCTGCATGCCTTAGTTTGTGGTGCAAATTAAGAACTATGAGTCTCATTAGTGGGCTATCTTTTCGTAGGTAAATTGGATTTTTGTCACCACTGTTCTTATGCAAATTTACAAGTCGGTCTGATACTTGCCAAATGCCTTTTTCTGACTGGTATAGACCGTACAAATTTTTATCACGCTCGGTGGGTGGGTGCATATTCTGGTCTACTTTAATGAGGGTTTGCAGTGCCAAATTGAGTTCTGCCAAAGTAAGTTCCCTCTGAGGTTCCCTTCGACTAAAATGTTGCCATCCCTTTGAGATGACTTGTCCTGTCTTTTGGAAGACACACATCCACAGGAATCTGAGGATATATGCCATAATCCTTTGGATTTTACCTAAGCTAGAATAATTTTTTATCATGATGAAGGGTTGCGGAACTTCTTGGGTTTGGATACTTAGGACCGGAATAGATTCCTCCCAAGAGACGGGTTCGTCATCTTTTAATTTTTTCGCTTCTTGGGGCCAATTTTCCTCGCTTTCCTTTAGCCACTTGGGTCCTTCCCACCATTGTCTACAATTCTTTAGGTCTTGTAGATCCATACCCCTGGTTCCTATGTCAGCTGGGTTATGTTGAGTTTCGACGTAACCTACTAACAGGCTTTCCATTTCGCGCACTTCTTTCACTCTGTTTCTCACAAATACTGGGAGGTCGTCTAGTTTGCTATTGAGCCAACTTTGTGCAATTTGAGAATCAGTCCATAAGAAACATTTCGCGTTATCCATGCGAAGTTGTTTTCTTACAAACTGGAGCGCGCGTTTTCCTATTAGGGTGCCTACCAGTTCTAGTCTCGGAATTGTAATTTCTTTTTTGGGATTCAACTTTGACTTTGCATACATTAAGCAAGTCTCGACCTTACCTTTAAACTTTTGCTTAAGGTATACTGTCGCTGCGCAAGCTTTTGGTGATGCGTCAGAAAATGCGTGCAGTTCGTATTCAGCGCCTTCGTCTAAGAGAAATTCCTCAAATGCGCTTCTTCTTATGCAGATTTCGTTGTGGGCCCAGAGTTTCAAGATGTCTACCCATTTATCTTCATCCTCCTTTTCTAGTTTTTTGTCCCAATCGTAATTTTTGTTCCAAAGCCCTTGGAGGAACAATTTTGCCATTAACATTATAGGACAAAGTAAGCCTAGAGGGTCAAAGAATTTTGCCATCTTTTTGAGGACTGTTCTTTTGGTGTGGTATTCGAAATAGTTGAATTCTTCCACCTTCACCTTGAATTTAAAGTGGTCTGCGTATGGGTCCCATTTGATTCCTAAGAATTTTGTTGTTCCTGAGGGGCCCAAGAATTTTGCGGATTCTAATGGCTGGGTGGTCCCAAATTCTTTATTAACCTGGTGATTGTTTGAAACGAATTCTCTGAGGTTCATTTTGGCTTTGGCAAAAATTTCCTTCGCTTCTTTACATTTTTGGATGGCTTCTTCGACTGAATTGGCCATAATCAAAACGTTGTCCGAATAGATGTTTTCTTTTATTTCTTCAGCGAGAGGGGTTTTCTGCTTATCAAGGTGTTCCCTGATAGTTGCGGCCAAAATGAATGGGCTCGAATTCACTCCAAAACAAATTCTTTTGAACCTGAGGACCTCTATGTTATCTTCCCTAAGGCCTTTTTTAGGGTCCTTGAACCATAGGAATCTTGTGACATCTCGGTCTTCGGGACGCAGTGAAATCTGCAAAAACGCTTTTTCAATGTCTGCTGCAACTACTATTTTGCCTATTCTAAAGCGCAACAGCATTCCTGCCAAGTCTGGTAGAAATACTGGTCCTCTGTACAGACAGCTGTTCAAACTTCTACCGCCTTTTTGTTTCGCGCTCGCATCGTAAACTATTCTTACTTTAGTAGTTGCCTTATCTTCGCGGATAACTGGCTGATGCGCGAGATATGATACTAGAGGGGGTGCGGGAGGAAGTTTGCCATTTTGGTAATCTTCCTTAACTATCTCAACTATGTCTGAGGCCTTTTGGTCTTGAATTATTTTGTCATAGTCTTCGAGTAGCTGTGGGTTTTTATGCAACCTATGGTAAGCCGAGGTTAACCTTTTCCTAGCGATGCCGTAATTTGTTGGCAGTTCGGGGTGCTTTTCTATCCATGGCCAACCTGCTTCGTACCTACCATTGACAAATCGCAGGGTTTTCTTAAATTTTTCGTAAGCGACATCATCGTCCTTAACCCTAGCGTCGTCTTGGATACCTATAGCTTCTAGTTGCCAAAGTTTTTCTAGTTTTTCATTTAATTCTTCTTTTTCCTGGAGGGTCAGCTTAGTGGGCTCCGTTATTCCTTTCCAGCTAGTGTTAACCCATCTCGGTTCTGTATCTGGGTAAGGACCGTCCATTAGGTAACCTATTGCGGACTCGTATATTTCTGCGCCACATGGAAGTCGTTTTATAGTTTTCTTATTTAGCTTAAACGCTTGGTCTGCTCCGATAAGAATGTCTGGAGTTGCTCTGAACGTTTTCACTTGCGCGTTGAACTCTCCCTTTTTCTTATCTTCGCCTTTTATTATCACTTTACCTATTCTTATCTTTCCTATGAGGTTATCTCTTCCTAATACCGTGAAAGGTGTCCTAACCCCTTTACTTGAACAAAGATGAATTTCATACATGGGAAGTTGTTCGTACTTGGGGTCTTGGGTAATTGTTCCTAGGTAAAGCTGCTTCTCGCCTATATGCCGAAGTTTCAGTTTCGCGGCCAGGTGGTTCGTTATGAAGGAGGCTTGACTTCCGCCGTCAATCAGTACTGTTCTTCTGGCCGTTTCGCTGTCGATGGGATTCTCAATGTCTACAGTTTTTGCACATAGCAAAGTATCGTCGTCATAGTGATACACTGTATTGTTGAGAATCCATCGCTCTTCGGGTACGTACTGATCGCGTTTTCTAATGGTGAGCGTATTTGTCCTAGTGGTTTTTGGCTGGCTACGATTGTCTTTTCTTACATAGGGTTTCTTCTCACTCTGTGGCTTTCTCGCATCCCTCGTTCTTCTACTATCACGCTTGTCCCCGAATTTTTCGAAACACAATGATGAGTTGTGCGTTTTTGAGCAATACTGACAGGGTTTTAAGTTCAGCCTACATTCTATCCACCTATGTCCTGGTTGCAGGCACTTGAAGCACAACCTTTTTTCTGTTACCTTTTCTTTTCTTTTTGCTAAGGTGGGGAAACTTTTACACTCGTACGAGGGGTGATTTGTCATTTCACAAAATACGCATTTCCTCGGGGGTGGGGCTCCTGTCCCTCCTGTAGTTGTGCTCGTGTACATATTCCTAGGCTTATCATTATAGGGGTTCCTACGTCTTTCAAACCTATGGGGACTTCTTCTTCTATTGTCTCTTCTTAGGTGCTTGTCCCTATCCTCATGGGTTTGGTCTACGCTGTCTAAGATCTCTTTTTTGCGGATTTGGGCTTCTACTACATTGCGGAATGCTTCCATATTCCATTTTCTAGTGAGGGTTTTTGCTGTGTAAACTTCTGCCAAGAGCCAGTGAGGCAATTTCGATTCAGCTGTCAGTAACATTTGGTCGTGGTCTACATCTACTCCCCGGGCTTCTAGGATTCTGGTAATTCTTTCAATGTTCTCGAACGTGTGCCTAGTTGCCTTAGTACCGGGTTGGGACCTTGGAAGGTTTGAGAGTTCGGTATGGAGTTCTCGCAAAAGGACCGTTTTGTCCCCGAACCTTTTTTGGAGGATACTTTTCACTATAGGGTAGTTATTTCCGGTTACCCCGTAACCTGCGATTGCGTCTTTCGCAGGGCCTGACAGTCTACTCATGAGGAATGTCATTTTTTGTATGTCCGGGAGTGATGCTTGTCTATCAACTAGTTCTGAGAAGGTCTCCCAAAAGGTGGGCCATTTGGTGATATTTCCGTCAAAGAAGGGCAAATCCAGTTTTGGGAGGGACCATGCTATACTAGGGCCAGCTGTGGTTTTTGAGGGGGCGATGCCCGCGTTTGGTTTCTTACTGCTTTGAATTCGGTCAATATCTATTTGGAGAGTCTGGAAAGCTCCTAGAAGGTCCAACTCCTGGGATGTATCAAACATGTTTTCCTCTGGCTCGGCTTTATATTTTTGCTGGGCGTCAATCGTATCCCATGCGTCTATTAATTGTTCCCGGAGTGTCGAAAGGTTTTTTATCACTTCTTTGACTTTTTCATAGGTGCCATTTAAACCTGTGGGGTTGTTTACAAAATTTTTGAAAACTCCTTCAGCCGTTTCTCTAGTGGGACCCGTCAATTTTTGGACAGCTTGCTGATATTCCTTGGCCAGGGCTTGTGATTCACCTACTTTATCCTTAAGGGTAGTCACGTGGATGTCGATCCTATCTATGATCCCGTTAATTTCCGTTTTTGCTTCATCCCCACTTTTGGAGGTATCTTCGGCAAAGTCCTCACTCCGTACCGAATTTACATACGCCTGGATTTCCTGGATTTTCTCAGTACACTCCTTATAACACTCAGCCTCAGATTTTGCCATGTCGGAACTCTCTTCGCTTACTATGGGTGCGGGCTCTTCTGCGCTTATGTTATGTTCAAGGGTATTAAACTCTATTTGAACTTTACTGTCTTCTGCTTTTGCAGGAACACGAAACCTATTCACGCGAGCTTCTTCCTCTACGTGAGCTTGATAGGGGGTGCTGCCTCCCCTTGGACTACTTTGGCTATTGGGAGTAACCTGGCCTTTTATCTTCTTACTTACTGTGGTTTTGTTTGGAGAGTACGTTTTTTATCTTTCACACACACTTAAAGCCTCGCACACAATTTTACTAACCCTTTGCCTATTATTACGCTAAGTGTCGCAATGACCAAGTAGCTGGTGTCTCACGCTGACTAACTCTATCTCCCGTCGTCTTATACTGCAACGGTACTCTACGTCCTAGCTTAATCTTAGGGGTTCCCGGCTCGTGGCACCAGAAAATTTTCCTGTCGCAGCTATTTGGAAACAAGTTGGGTTTGATCTTAAAGTTATCCTATTGGCGGCCGTTCCAAAGGGATCTTCAAATAACGGCAAACAGAAAAACCTTCAATGACCGAAGATCTATAAGGGACCGGAGCAGAGCTTACCTACGACCCGTGTCAAAGGGACTATTCAGGATAGTTTATGACAGCAAGCTCACCCTAAGACTTAAGAAGGGAAAAGGTTTAAACACTTAATATTTGCAATACGCAACTTAACTTACGGTTATACCTCTTGGTGCCAGAGAGGTTGGGTCGTTAACCGGAGAGCAGCTTCCAATTCCTCGCACAGTTCCCAGTGACGATGTTTCGAGAAGTCGATTAGATGTAATTATAGTTAGTTTATTAGCGCAGGAATATCCAACAGTACAGCACTGAGACGTAGTACAACTGCAGCGTGGAGACAATAGGTCAAAGGGGTTTGCTACTAACACACGTTAGAGACGTACTCCCACAGTACTCTAAGTGTGATAGCAAGGCCGTACGAAGCGGGTTAGATTCACTAACGACGCACTCCGATAGCGGTCTTATGAGACGTGATCGTACAGAGCAGGTTCGACTCGCGAACGACGTACTCTGATAGCGAACAACTGGGGAAGATCGTACAAGGCAGGTTCGACTCGCGAACGACGTACCTTGATAGCGAACTTAGTACAAGGGGGACACTGGGGGAATGGAAGGCTGAACACACTCTGAATTCACTGTGGAGAAGATTTTCTTAAATAGCCTACGGAACATTCGAGAAAGTGTGTTAATTCAGCGATTTAACACACTGGGCGGAGTTTCTAGAGAAATCCAGAGCAATTCAGAGAATCTAGCACGTTGGGCGGAGCTTCTGGAGAAATCTGGAACAATTCAGAGAATTGGGTGAACTCACAACGAAATTATACAACATAACGCCAATGTTTGGATTTCGACACGAAAGTTATACATAACGCCAAGGATTGTGAAATACTTTCTTGCTAAGCGGTTTTTGTCTGTTATTGTATGTTTTTGTAATTATTGTAATTTGGAAAATTTACCAAAGCTTTATAAAAATATTTCAGACCTTCTGTTGCGTCGAAATCGACGCGACAGGGCATGAATATTGGCGATCTCTGCCTGAGCTTACTTGCGACCATGTCGCCGTATTGCTCTTGTTGAAGTGGTCCAGAAGTTGTCCATCGAACAGGTTGTCGCTGTAATGCTTTCCTGCAGAAGCACAAACGTCATCTGCACCGACTCCGATGAGGTCGGCGAAGATGCGGTCCCTCAGAGGTCGGCCTCTCTCCGAGCCCATGAAGTAGTGGGGCAGGGCCGCTTCGGTGAAGACCGTCAGGAACAACAAGGACGAGGCAACGACGAGGATACCCATCAAAAATTTTGCAAAAAATACGCAAAAATTTCACGACAAATTGAGAATGCGGGGACGTTAGGGCGAAACATTATTCTTGGAAAACCACTGAAGAACTAAAGACTGACGACCGGCAGCGCGTCCTACATCATTGACACCAATTGCCTTATCACTTGTTGTGCTCTTTCGTGTGCTTTTGACGCTGCCTTCGATTCGAGGGCTCTTTGAACGGTGACGCACAAGGTATAATTGCACGTCAGTCCACGTTGCCCACGAAGGGGACAGGCGCTGCGACTATAACACGATAACTGTCGACCAAACACGATCCGATTCGCCGATAAAAGCATAGCGACGGTAACTTTAGTCGTCTCTGCTTCGGCCAAGTTTCCAAGCATTTAGGGGGACATTTCCAAGTAAAGTATCTATTGGAAGCGTAACTAATTGCCTGCAATGCGCACTCTGAAGGGTCCCTACAGGAGATGGGAGTGCAATGTAATCTACAGTCATCGACTTTTTCGAACTGTTTCAAAAGTACTTTGTTTTGGCGGAAAACGACTTGGTCTCTTTATGTAGAAGCAGATATACAGTTATCAGTTTGCTCGTCGCGATAAGCTCGTCCGTTCCACTGCTAGCGACCGAGGACTGCTGATTGTGACGTTAGGACGGCAACCATAGCGTCGAGCATGCAGGAAATGGTGACCCTCCTAATGGTGACCCAAGCCTAATAGTGACCCATTCTACGGGCCTACGAAAATCTTAAAAACTTTTAGTGTATGAACAGAGTGGCGTTGTTGAGTCATTCTTTTGGCATCCCATCTTCTTCCGGCAGATAAAGACGTTTATCCAAGGGCAAAGATGAGAAACAATAATTTGGCATGTGAGCTTGCACTACACTTGACGAAGAAACAGCTACACTTGGCGGACTTATGCACGTCTTAAACGCACACGACTGAGACGTACAACGCTGACAAGCTGCTGTAAACACTGTTCGTTTTTTTACCGAGATCGAGACCGAGGCTCTAAAAATGTCGAGACTCTCGGAATACCGAGACCAAAACTCGGTCCCACCCATGTGGGCGCAAGACAAAGTCCAAAATACTGCCGAGTCTATGGGCATTGCTGTTGCATTTTCGGCGTGAAGATTTTCTATTACGCATAACTTCGGATTCACGCTAGCTTCGGAGCGAAGCCGAAACGATTGTTGCCGATGTCAAGGACCGAAGCCGAGGACGAAGCCGAAAGCAAACAGACCAGATTCTGAAAAATAAACCTGAGATTCTGAGACGAAAAAGAAAGTTCGGTGCTTAAATCAGCTGTTGGCATGAAGACTACAGAATAATCTTATTCAGATCTAGCAAATGAATAAAGTTCGAAAAAATGAGGACCTGGGCACAGCCGAGTTCACAACGGACGTTTCAGTCGGTTTCGACCGGGCAACAGCCAAGTCGACGTTGCGCAGCGATTACGCGACCCCGAGACTGAAAGAGTAACAGGTCAACGTCCGGAAAAAGCCGTAACCCAGCGAAGCGCGCCGGCTTCCGACCCTCGCATGAGACATAAGTGCTCAACGGTTGTATACCGCGCGTGCATCGGTCTAACGGCTCTCGCGAGAGGTCCGCACGAATGCAGACGACAGGAGAAGCACTCTCTCGCACGTTGCGTGCTAGACCTGTAGTCTTTTCCTTTCCGAGCTGTGCCGTCGTGCAGACCCACGCCTTCGGTCGTCAGGTCAGGTCGAACTGGGCTCCACAATTATAGCATTGAACTCTTATCAGAGTCTTTTTGGGCGTGCAAGCGACGCCTAGGGAAAGTAAACGCGTAAAAGCTTTAAAATTTTCTGGTTTTCTGGTTGAGTAAATTTGGTTCTAAGCCGGTTGAGGTGCAGCTTTCGGACAACGATCCTTACAGGGATTCAATGTTAAAAGGCACTATATATCTAAGCCTTAGCGGGTTTGGCGGATGGCCCCAGACCTTAAGCATTGGTTCTTAGTGTTGCTACGCATTTGCCCTACTTTTTGTGTATGAACTCTGCAGAGGCTTAGTGTTAGGCTTAGCCGTGGGCATATTTCCACAGGGGCATGAATGAGGCATGACCGAAGTCCGAATACAACAGTTTACGCGTCCTTGCTTAGTTGATTAGTTGCTTAGTTGTCATGTCCTCGCATTTCTTCCGCAACTAGTCAGACTAGTCTCTCCGTGCCATTAAATTTGTTCCTTCGCAACCCTGCCGGGTCTTTCTGAAACTTCCTGGGAGCAACTATGCTGGTCATGTGAGCTCTGTTGTGCTATACTGTGCAATGTACTTCTTGTCGTGCACTTTAAGGTAGGATTAATCCATAAACCACCACATAAGCCTGTCGAGTGGGGTCAGTTAGGTGTTCGTTTGGAGGATACCTTCCGAAATTGGTGTTCCAGAAAGCACTACGTTTAAGCCGCGTTTTCGAACAAGTATCCGTAGGTCGTTCTGATCACTAAGGGAATCAGCATACGTCTAGACAATGGACGCTAATGTGGCCGGAAATTTATTTGTATCACTTCGGTTTGCACTCTAGGTGGATAGCATCGGAGCGAAGCCGAAACGATTGTTGCCAATGTCAAGGGCTTGACAGAATCGGGTCGCAACTCCGCCAACCCCGCCAATGACCAGCTCGTCGTCGTCTCCTTTATCGATGTCGAGCATGCACAGCGACGTGTCGCCGAACGACGGCACGACGATGTCCGCCGACGGGAACACGTACTCCTGTGTGTCGATAGTCAGCATCAGGTTGAAACTGATAGAGCAGTTGAACTGCCACAAGTCGATCCCGACTCCGTTCAGCAGTTTGTACATGGTCTTTTCTGACGTCTGCAGTATGCTTTCGCTGAATGGCTCAAAGCGCGTTATTGGCGCCTTCACGGTGGTGTTGCCCATAGTGACAGAGACAGCAGCTAGGTACCATCCTGACTCGTCTGAAAAATCGGCAACATAGATGGTTAGGCACCTTATAGGCCTAGTGCAAAAAGCGCTTACAAGGGGGGAGGGAAGGGGGGGGGGAAGTAAAAAGCGACACATTTTCTGGACGGCCCCTTAGACAGCGTCCAAAAATACGTCTACCTCGTTTAGTACTTGTCGGACCCCGCACCCCTTTACCTTGTCTGACCGACGTCTCAACGTCCAAAGGGCCACGATTCACATTTTCTATGGCAAGCTCCCGACGCGGGCAAATTCAGATTAAAAGCCCGCTGTATTTTAAGTGAAAATAAAAGGAATGTAGCGAGAATTTGCTGTATTTTTCCAAAAAAGATACGTTTTTGCGGGACAAAACGCAGCTTTTGACGCTCGTCGATGCTGACGTTAGCAACGCACCGACCCCCTCCTCCGCTTCAGTATTCGTCAGCAATGGCGTGCCCCTCCCTCTTCCTTGTTAAGGGATTGTCCAGAAAGTATGTGAACTCACAAAGCGATTTTCCGACACCCCTCTCCCCCTATGTGAACAGTTGTGAACAGCTGCTCGACCCCCCCCCCCTCCTCTCCCCTATATGTTCGCAAAAAAATTCATGTCGTTATATGCAGCGTACTTTCCGAAATTTTGAGTGTTTACTTGGGAATAACGTTATTTTCGTGTACTGAAAGTAACCGAAATAGGCTGATTGTCGATAAAAACCCAGCATATCAATGTTTATGTTATAATCGCAAGTGTAATGAAAATTGTGTCTGGCGTCGCCAACGGCGGGCGCTTTTATGCCTCATAGTGTTCACGTGAACACATGACTCCGAACCCCCCCCCCCTCCCCCCCCCCCCTCCTGTGAACAAGTGTGAACAATTCGTTGACTCCCCCTCCCCCATGTGAGGTTCACATACTTTCTGGACGCTCCCTAAGCACGCACTGCAATCTCCTAATATGGGCCATGTACCTATTTGTAAAAGTGTTTCCGTGTGTGGACGTTGACGGCACCCGCCCGAATTTTTATAAAAAAAATTGACCAGATAGCGAAAATTTTCTTTGGGTGCACACAGCGGCAGGCCGTTTTACCTAGGTTTTTACCTAGTGATGCACCATCACGTACGCGGACCCTTCGTCCGCTCGCCCCGAGAGCAGTCCCGGACGATTTGCAGCCCGACTTACATCCGTCTGTATCTGCGGTTATACTATGCCAGGCCTTGACAGCTTCGCACTTCGCCGCGTCGACGCCTCCATAGCTAAGCTCATAGGTGTGCGAAGAGTCGTCCCACCAAAGGGAAGCGATCGGCTGGTCGATGAGCCCCTTCTTAAAGGCCGATACGACTGGCGATTCGACGTCCGTCGGAAGCGTGGCGCTGGGTCCAAAGCCTTAACACGTATCTTTTAGTACAAATAGTCTTTCTAAATGGACTAACCCAATACTCCTTGTTGGTACGAGTCCAAGCGGATCTTACTGGCTTGGCCGAACATCGCCTGCTGTACCGACAGTCCACCCAGCTAAAAGGCGGAATGGTGATCGAATTTTTGGATGTAACCTGTGGCCCACTTGGTAAAGCGTAGGCGCCGGCTGTGGCGAGCGCAGAAAGCGTGTTTTCCATTTTTCCAAACCCCCCAAAATTTATAATAAAATTTTACATACCACAATCATTATAGCCTCTTATAAGCGCCCAAGATGGGCCCTCTAATTGTGTGTAGCCCCGAAAATGGCCCGTCTCCCGCCCCTCACGAAATGTTGGGCTGTGAATTCCCCGCTAGAGCCTACCTGGACAGTGTCGTAGCCCATGAAGCCATAGCCGAACCAGTTGTCGATGTAGCTGAAGTTAAAGTGCGTCTTGAGCAGAAGGCCGTCCCTCTTGTAGGTGCTCGACTTAGAGCTGTCGAATCGATGCCGCTTCGGACTGCATGCGCCGTATGCGTTGCCGTCCGCTCGTGAGACGTTGCCGCTCCACGCGCTGGCGCCACGCGAACGACGAAGCACATCAGCGCGATCGTCGTCTGGAGCTCCATACGGAGGGCCGTTGTCGACGAAAACCTGGCAGCACTCGGAGAAGTAGTCGCAGAAATTGAGGAGACAGGACACTGAAACCCGCGTTCAGTAAACCATTTCGGGCTAGGTTAGCGGCAGGACGAGAACCGGAATCGACATCAGATATCGGAAACTTTTTAGCAATCAAAGAGGCCGATTCCACCGATCCCTACCGGCTGTTTTTCAGGCTTGCTGTAAGCGACACAGCTTAGGGAGCGTCCGGAAAATATGTATTTTTGACCCAGCACTTGTTGGTTCCCACTTGTATAACATTGGTCAACACTGGCGTAACA